>PVJC01004672.1:0-62610 GCA_004026665.1 Murina feae | reverse complement strand
TGTGCGTGGACTATTTGATTGGCTTTGCAGTAGCACTAACAAATGCTTGACTTTTGCTGATGTAGTAATTTAGGAATAAGTGGAAGCTGCCAGCAATGCCATTTTGCTTGATTGTACCTTAATTGCTTTTATGTCATTGATATCAAACAGTGATAGAGACTATTTTAACTCTAATAACAAATAATGCACTTTGTTTTTACATGGCTAAATAATATCCTACAGAAGGAACATCCTGATGTCATAAAATAATGCCTTAGTATGTCCATTAAAGGAAAACCTGCTTTTTCTGGTTGTTAAACTATTGTTCATAGACAGTGTTGATGAGTTGGTTATTTTTATTTCATAATGTAAAATAGGTTGATGTGTACTTGTTGCTTGTGTTGCAAACTTACCTAAATGATTATTAATTTAAGCATATTATATGTACTCAACAATAACATACTTTATTCTAGTGTGCAGACAGCATTGGATTGTCACAGCATAATTAGTAGTAATAACAATTAAAACCTTTGTGACAATTAAGATACTAGGTAATACTTGAAATTCAAGGCAACAAATGCAAGCTAACAATAGAATAAAGGCTATTTTTAATGTAATGCATTCATGACTCAACATGTGAACATTTTACGTACTGGTTTATTGGTTTATCTAAGAGCTGTGATACATACAAGAAATTTCGTGCTTTTTGTTCCAAGTGTGGCTCTTGTGGCAAAACAAATTCTAGAGATTGCCAAGTAAACTCTCCCCCCGGCCCCCTCACAACTCCAGCACCTGATATTTTTCCATTGATTTTTTTTTTTTTTTTTTTTTTTAGAGACAGTGGAAGGGAGTGGGGAGACACAGAGAGAGAAATGTTGATATGAGAGACACATCGATTGATTGCTTCCCTGCAACCAAGGTACGTGCCCTTGACTGGAATCAAACCTGGAACCCTTCAGTCCGAGGGCAGACACTCTATCTACTAAGCCAAACTATCTTGGGCCAGATAACTCTTTACTGTGTGTGTTGGGTACCCTGTGCCTTGTAGTTTGTTTAGCATCATTCCTGGGCTCTATCCTTAGATGCCAGGAGCCTCAGCCACCTCATGATTTGCCATCAAAAATGTCTCGAGACATTGCTAAAACTCCTGAGAGGCAAAACTGCCCCTAATTGGGAGCCACTGTTCGAAGGTGATACATCTGACTGTCCAGGTGATACCTGAATTCCCACCACAGCGTCCCACTGGATGCCTGTCTAGACTGTGGTTAGAATCATCCAGTGCACTCAGTTGGTCCTGGCAGGGCTCCTCATCCTTGCTTTCTTTGAGCTGAAATCTGTCCTCATGGAATTCTGGTCATCTTAGAGATTTTAAGGCCTCATGATGCTTCTTTAGAATCATAAAACCCATCACTCAAAGTGGTGGGCTCTGTAGTGTAATTTCCAGCGTCTTGAGCACTTTACATTGTCTTCAAAATGCTTCCCACACCTGGTCCTCTGTTGCCTGAGTTCTACAATCAGAACTTCAGTCATTGGTGAAAATCAAACAGGAAATAAAGTTGGAATCTTCCTGATGAAATTAACATACTTAGCCTTATTAATAATTTATACCTGTTTGCATGAAAAACATGAAAATCAGCAATAACAGTTATACAACATGTAATTATACACCCACACCCACACATGAGCACAAGATGAGGTCATCATTGATATTGGAACTTAATGGATTTTTTTTACCCTGCTTTATTTTCCTGTCCTCTTAGTCAACCTGATTTTATATCATTCAGATGATAGATACCTCCTGCCCTCTATCCACACCACCACTGTGACCACCACCTTGACTGTTTTCAGAATTCTTTCTGGATTCTCCAGGATTCTTTTTGCTTCAGAACCTGCAAATGCTGAATTATTTTATATTATTATTTTAATAAACTTAATTAAACTTTATGTTGGGATGTAAAACACTTAAGGAAAGTGTACAAGCCATGAAGGCACAGCCTGATGATTTTACAAAATGAAAACACCCATTAAGAACAGACAGTCGCAGTCCCCTGGAAACCCCCTATTCTCCTTTCCAGTTACTAATCTCCAACAGTCACCATTATTATAACGTCTAACAGCTTAGATTGTCGGTTTTTAAACTTTACATGGAATCATACAGCTTGTGTTTGGTTTTGACTTCTTACGTTATGTTCATGTGATTTTTCCATATAAGACATGGCTGTTTCCATTGCTGTGGTATGCTATTGTATAAGTGCATCACAATTTATGTTTCATTCTTCTGCTGCTGGACATTTGGGTTGTTTTCAGTTTGGGTCACTGTGCACATCATTGTACATGTCTCCCAATAAACACAAGCATGCGGTTGTGCTGAGCATATACCCAGGAAATAAACTGCCAGGTCATGAAGTACGCCTGCGTTCAACTTCGGTAGATACTGCCAGCTTCCCTAAGTGCTGGTACCGATTTGTGCTCCTGCCAGCAGTGCATGTGAGTTTTATAAACTTAGCTATACGTGTAAACATGTGGTATGCTATCTCACTGCAGTGTGAATTTACATTTCCCTTACTAATAATGTTGAATAACTTATCATTTATTAAGAAGATTGAAAATCAAGTTTTGTTAAGTGTCTGTTCAATATTTTGTGCATTTTAATTGGACTGCCTGTCTCCTTACTGATTTTTAGTATTTTTTAAAATTATTTTTGGATTTAAGTCCCTTGTTGTATTTATGTATTGCAAGTACACAGCTTGACATAAAGTAGGTTTACAGTTGTTCACATGGAAAATAATACAATAATCTGTAATAATAAGAGCATAATATGCTAATTAGGCGGGATATCCTTCTGGACGTCCTTCCAGGATGAAGCTGGGGCTGTAGCCATGGGGAGGAGACAGCCACCTCGGCTGCGAGGGAGGGATCAAGGCAGCCACTGTGAAGGCCTACTCTTGCAGGAATTTCGTGCATCGGGCCTCTGGTTAATAAATAATAATACAAGAATAAACTCTGTTTCATGTTTTCACAACTATAAACCTACTTTTCCCCACCCTTGTATTTTCTCCTATTTTATCACTTATCTTCTTCCAGTCCTGATGATGACTTTGGATAAATAGAAGTTTTAACTTTAGTGTAGTCCAAGTTATCTTTTTCTTTAGGATTAGAGTTTTGTGTGGCCTATTTAAGAAATCTTTGTTTACTTCAAAATTACCAAGATATACCTCTAAATTATCTCCTGGAAGCTGTATTCTTTTTACATTACAATCTACTTGAAACTGACTTTTGCTTATAATATAAGGTAAAGGTCAAGATACATTTTTTATGAGTATTTTCAAACGGCCCAGGACTCTTTATGAAAATGGTCATCCTTTCCCCAGTGCACTACAATAGAACCTTTGCCATAATCAGGCAATTGCACATGTGTGAGAACAAATCCTGAATGCCTAAACTCTGAGCTTACATGGGGAGGGGCGGCAGGATCAACTGCAAACTCCGTTGTCAGCAAACTGTCACTCTCCCAACATGCCAGCTACTCTGTAGAGTGAACATGAGCAGTTTCAAACCATCAGAGGGATTTAATTGCCAGTTCTAAAGTCTAAATTCCTCTAATATGTGAATTAATGTTAATATTAATAGCTATGTAAGGAAAATAAACATGTGCGTGTGCACCACACATGCAAATGAAACTGAATGTACCTCAGATGCAAGCAGCCATGACTTACACTGTGCACCTCAATAGCAATCATCAGAGTGGGTGCAAGGACACAGCAATAATAGCAATGGTTAAGTGGCACTGCCAAGAGAGTCTTCCTCCCTGCTAAACCACTTCAAGTAAATTGTGTTATATATCGTCTTCCTACATAGATACAGCTTAAGACTGTCCTACCACCATCCCTTCCTTTCCAATTAAGTTACGCCCTCTAAGCCCTCTAATAATATAGAAATTCTAATATCTAATGTAGATATTGGTGATACTACTATTGCTAATAATAATGCTAATGGCATTTGACATTTTTTGGAGGAGTTGCCAGATACTCTTCTAAGTGTTACTTCATTTCCCCTTTATAATAGTGTTATGAGGCAAGCACTATTATTTCCTACTTTTTACTCTTTCCTTCTTCCTCCTACTTCCTCTGGAGTGGTTGTCAGGAGCTATAGCACATGCTCTTGGCACAGTGCCTTGTGGGCATTGGCACGTAGTGTGTGTCGACTGCTCCATAACCAAAGTATGTGTGAGCAGGGCCGCAGAAATGGTGGTGGGCAGACATGGCTGTAACTCTGCATCTTCCTTCTGGTTACAATTAGTACAGCACAATTCTGACTCACTGCTGTGGGCTGCAGAATTTCGCATTTCTCTTGTTTAGTGTAAGGCATTCTCAGTTGAGGCTTTTAGACGCGCTGTATTTATAATAATCGTTGCTCAGTGGTAAAGAAAGCTGAATTTCCCACTTGGATAACTCAGAATCTGTGACAAGCTGATTTTTTCATTGCTGGTCCAAGAAAAGCTGAAATTTAAATGTGACTTATGTGAGTTGGGCCTTCCTCTTTCTCTCTTTCCCTCTCTCCCTCCCTCCCTTTCTTTCTTTCTTTCCTTTTTTCTTTCGAGTTTAGCTGCCATGTTAGCTGAAGAAAAGAACTAGGTTAAATGATCTTGTACAGGTCTCTGTGGCCTCTAGGGATTAGTCTTTTTTGAAGACTTTGCCAGAGAAAGTATAATCCTCTTCTATGTGTCCACTATCTTTTCCTACCATGACCCATAGTCACCACCCTTCTTGCACCCCTGCTCTTTTTTTTAAAGCAACAAGTCATGCAGGAAACACCAGTGATCTATTTTTATTTAAATATCAGAATGTGCTGTTTCCCCCACCCATCGCATGCCAGCCTTTCGTAGGCTATACTTCTGTGGACCCTCTATCTGGCCCTCTGCATCAACATCCCTCAAACTGAGGTCTGGGTCCTTGAGTTCTATAAGATTTTTTAAACTTAGTTTTTTATTTTTATTTTTATCAAAACCTAAAATCTTTTTTAACCAGGTTAAAGTCTAGAACCTCTTCTTTTATTTTTTTGCAAAAATAATTCATGAGTAAGAGCCATTTTCATAATAGTTGACATGTACAAATCAGTGTTCCTCCCATCTGAATCCTTGGGGCCCTTGCAGTCTGCAGACATATTCCTAAAGGGTGACAAACAAGTATGTGGGTTTCTGGTCTGAGAAATGCCCTAAGGTCTTCCCTTTGCAAAGGGAGCTCTGGTTGCTCCAGTTCCCTGTCCTGCTGCATGGTCTCTCTCTCTGCCCATCCGCCCTTTCTTGTGTGCCCTTTTTCTTGAGCCCCACCTTCTTCCCCTATAACAATCATGTTGAGTACTTTTCCTTCTAAGCCTACCTTTCCCTACTATTTGACTTCCCCCTCTGCTGCTGGCAATTCAATTTCTGTTTCTGGCTTTAAGGTTATTTGTCAGGAAATGGAAGAGCAGAGAAAGTCTGCCTACAAGCAGTCTGAGTTATACAACATATTTAAAGAAATATGACTTTATTTTGATAACACTGTTCTGTGGAGAGAGGAAATAGAGCTCTGTAAGTTAGTGATTCTTAACAAGAAAAAAGGAAGATTTAAAATGAGCAGATCATTGCTTGAAGATGAAAATGATTACTAAAGCCTTCCTTCTAAAGGGGGCCAGCATTTCTACAATTTATACTATTTATTTGCTTAGCAAATTCTCTCTTAAAAAAAAGATTTAGATGTGTAGCTTACTATTAGCTCCTGCTTCCTATTTCTAAGGCTTTAACTCTTCGAAACTCATTCCATTTCCCACACATCTCCACCTGAGATGGAGCTCCCAGCCTTGCTCCAAGAATCTCTAGGACTGCTCCCCTGGCACCTTAGGCAAACTCAGAGCAAGTACCACACACTGGTATAAGGTAAGGAAGACCCTTGGTATTGTCTTTACTCTTCTTCCTTTGATTATTTTCAAGCAATAGGTTGTTATTATTTGCTAGCTTATATAATTGTTAGCTGTTTCCTCTGTCTAAGCCATAGAATGAGCATATTAGTTATTCTCAACTCCCTCCCCAACCCTATTAAAATAACAGTCAAGGAATAAACAAAGGTGAAAAAGCCACAAAGGCAATGAGAATGAAAGAATGGATGACAGCAGATGAGATATAATGAACAGAATCTTGGAATATGGGAAGCAAGTGGATAAATTTAAATAACTTAGCATTTCACAGATAATTGAAACCTACTTTTCTGTAGAGGAGAAATCAATAAAAAGAAATGAATTTTTTATTTTATCACAGAACTGTGGAGAGGTTCAGGAATTGGAGACACCAGATATTCCTGAAGGTGGAATGATAAGGCAGAGCCCAAAACAGAAAACTGGTTGAAAATCTTTGGAAGAGTCAGCTAGATTTCCATGTCCTGTCTTTCAACCCATTCAACTAATCAGTGAGCACACTCAGCCAATTTGGCCCAGAGCAGAACCCTGGAGGGTCATTGAGCCATATGTGGTCAGGTCTCAGAGATACCAGACACAGATGGGTACAGTGGTATAGCACTGTACTCAAAACAGGGTGGAGGGATTAAATGAAGGTCCATAAACTGAATTGTGAGACCCCTACCCCCCACCCCAATCTCTTTCTCTGCTTGGCTCTTGGAATGTTGAGCTTCTCAGGTAGGAGAATGGAAGAGTTCCATTTAGGGAACTTGCCAGCTTGGAAACAAAAACAAACAAAAAATACCTTTGATACTAACATTTGAGAGTTCCTCCCAAGAAAAGCTCGGGCCCCACTCATTCAACAATATTAAAACCTTCCTGTTGCCATATCTGGTTCTTTCATATAACACTTCCAATTGGCATTTTACTCCTCACTATTTGGCATAATAGACTGTGTAGGATCACCTGACGTTTGAAGATACCCCCTAACATGGCATATAAAGTAAAAAACTAACACATTAGAATGCAATATATATAGGAGGAACTATATTTATAATCTCTAACTTATAATCATTCCAGAAAGGTTAAAGATAATGCAGTCAGGAAACAAGGATGAGATGCTGTAAAACAAGAAAAAAATAAAAAGTATTGTCAGAGAATAAGAACTCTTGGAACTTAAAAATATAAGAACAAAGATTTAAACTTCAAGAGAGGTGTTGGCAAATAAAGATGAGTACATTTTTAGAAAGAGCAAAAGATAAAATTAAGATGGAATACACAAAATAGTCAAGAAAAAACAGGATATTAAAGGATATGTTCAGGCGATTCAGTATTCAATTAATAGAAAGTCCAGAATCAGAGAACATGAAATGGAGAATATTATCAAGGTAAATTTCCTGGAACTGAAAGGAATATTTCCAGATTGAAAGAGCCTACTGAGTGAAAAAATATGCTTCTTGATAGATGAGAGATGCTCAAAAGAAACTCTGGAGGCTAGAAGTTGATTAGTAATTTCTTCAGAAATTTATACCCAAAATTGTTATTCAAGTATATGAAGAGAAAAAAAAAGCCATTCTCACACCTCCAGGATTTACAGATTTTACTTCCTATGCATCATTTTCAGGTAAATATTAGAGGATGGCTGCTTTACCGAAATGAGGGAGAGACGTAGAGGAAATAGCCCTGGGAAACCAGGGGTAGCAGTGGTGGAGCGGCATAGAGAGCAGCCCACCCAGGCTGAAAAAGGACACAGCAGGAAAGCTCCAAGGGGAATGCCTGTAGGGAAACTGGACGGTGGATTACCTGACAGGTTGGCCACATGGGAAGCTGAGTTGAGAGGCATTTTATGGAGCTATTCAAAGATAGTGGAAACACTTGGAGATTCAAACCAAATTTGGGGGGGGGTATGTGAGGTAATTAATTCCAAGAAAAAAGTGAATAAGGAAGGAAATATGATCATATATATTACTTAACTCATTGATATAAAACATTTAATCATGAAAATGAAAAATTGAATGTGGGCTTAACCAAAATATAATTTAAAACACTCTTTATCTCCATACATTTTTATCATTCTACCACTGATTAAAGAAAGGGAAAGGGTGGCAAAAGGTGAAGCCATAATGACAATACCCAGATAGATGCCATCAGGTGGATCCCAGCTTGGAGGAGGGGGTCTGTGCTGTCCTCTGATTTGGGGGTTTACAGAGTCTGTACCTCTGCCTTTAGTCTCCCTACTGAGGCCTCTGTGATGTCTCATATAGAGAGCTATTACTTGCCCCAAGCTAGAATGCCACTGTACTCATTTTCCTCGACTTTGGGGCCTGCTTATAATGCGGGTGGGGCTAGGCCTGTCATCGAAGTGGGCAGAGCCTCTCTCAGTGTCAGTAGAAATGAATGAGGTCAAAACAATCAATGGCCTGCCCCTGCCATTTTGTTTGTGGTTAGCCATGTGGCGATGTGAGAGGCAAGGTATTGCTGGAATACTCCTTCCTTCTCCAAGCAACATTGCTGTGTTGATGGCAGGGGAGGCTGAGGGTAGGTATCTCACCCTGTTTGTTTTGTTTTGTTCTTCACCACACCATATGCTTGACTGAATGTTTTGATTCTGAGGTACTTGTGCCAGCTGTAATTTAGTGAGTCTTAATTGTTTTCTATACAAATCAGCAATTGGTATTGATTGTGATTAAAACTAAGGACTTGAGATATTGATCAGATGCCTGCATTGGAGAAACACAGAGATGTCTATATCTCCTCATCATAGGCCAGCTGCCTTACTTACCATCTCAGATTTCAAAGGGAATCTGCAAAATGAAACAGTCTTCAGGCAAATGCCCACACATTAGTACTAGTGCTAGGAAATTTGTACAATAGATAAAATCTTTACTTGTGTTTCTACTTTTATTTCGGGAAAAGGTTTAATTTGTCATCATTTTGGTCCCTGCAAGAACACTGATGTGTGATCAATAAGCTTGAGTAAATTTTAAATTAAAAATAGATTGCGTCAATACTTCTAAAATGATCTACTTATCATCTTAAAATATCTTTCCTATAAAATAATTTTGATCTCTCTTTTACATCATTTCTGGCGAATAATCTACTTGCTGGAAACTTGACTTGTAACGGATGGCATGAAATGGAAAGGTTACCTCTGCAATTTCAAATCCACTTTCTTTCATTCCAGAAGTTTATTTTTTAGGTGTCTGCATCGCAAGCTCAGACTATGTAAATGTGTTTGTGACTTGGGGAAGAAATGTGCCACCGACTGGCATAGCTGAATTGTAGAATAAATTTCCTTCTCCTATTACGTCTCTGTTGGGCCATGTCAGACTGTGAGCTGGCAGCACCCATTCTGTGTTGCAGGATCTCTCTGATGCAGTAGGACATTCAGTTAATCATAGGCCCTGGCTAGCTGAGCACTCTGGGCCATAAAAAACAGCTCAGGGCTGAATAATCCTCGATCTCTATAACAAAATTTGATCACCTGTCTCTTACTAATTTATCTGCTTTCCAGATTCCTAAACTTTGGCCTCCATTCCCAAGGTAGAACTCTTTTTATCTGCCTTTGCTAACATTTGGCTTCTTTGATTCCTCACTAAAACTCCAACCCTTACTTCATGGGCTACAGGCATTAATTTCTTCTCTGGTATTAAGTATCTACTCTTCATATGGCCCTGGTTTGAGTTTTGCTATGGTTTACATTATGTCAGTTACTACCCTAGTAATTGATCTGCTTGATGGGAAGAATTATGGTGAGTCTTAGATAGCTGACATCTTACCGGGGAGAGTTCTGTAGACAGTTACTATTTTAAATCCACCCTGCAATGTTGTGAATTTTTATTCCACTCAAATAATGGTTTCATTACTCTTCAATATACTGATTTCTAGTTGACAGCTCACATTTGCTTTTATTCTGGAACATATTAGGGTTTTTAAATGTGATTTAGTTAAAGTGAGACAGTCAGATGTATAATTTTTTTCTCTTGCAACAAGCTGGAAACATTTGTCTTTTCTTGATATGTCTGGCAAGATAATTTCTCTTTGGGAGAGAATTATGTTTGGAAAAACAAACACTTGGAGTAGATGGTAAAACAGCAAAGGCAGAGGAGTCAGCTGGTGCTAGTACTGGAGGAAAGAGGGCTAACCCACATGAATGGGGAGGGAATCACATTTGTCATTTTCATGAGAAAAGAGGCGACATAGAAGAGAAAGACAGAAGGATAAGGGCCTGGTCTTTGAAAGGGGAAGGTACAAAGGAACTCTTGGATGGACAGTGAGCATAAACAGTTTGGGGAGTAGAATGACTAATAGAGGTTTTTAGATAGCTTTTGTCCTAGAAGTTTCAGATACGGGTTTGTAAGCAGATGAGTTGATTCCATGGCTAAGTTGCCTGAGTATGCTGAGGTGTCAGGTGAGGAAAAGGCTCCTGGATGGGGAGAAGACCCAGCAAGGACCCTCAGACCCAGCAAGGACCTGGAGAAGTATTGCAGTCCGGAAGGCCAGAGAACTGTATGAGATGAGACCGTTTTACCTAGATCTCGAGAGGCTGAGGACTCCAACTCATATTTGGATTATACTCTTACATAGCAAGGAAATCAAGAACACATTGATCTGTGGAGACTCTTCATTGCTAAGTGGGTGGTGGTAATCAAGGACCCACAAGATCACCAGGGAGGCCCCTGAGGACTCACCTCTCGTTACTAGCTCATTGCTCTTATTTCTCCTGACACTGTACTTCCTGTTCATTATGGAACATGTGGGATAGGGATAGGGCACAATGAGGTTGGATCCTGGAATACACTGGAAAAGAATACAGAGATTTAAATGTATATGCTTGTTATTAATATTCTAGGTTTGGGATTGAGATATTGAGTTATCAGTTTCCATGATGCAAATGTGCTATGATGAGGTCCTGTGTGTTTGACTAATTTCTAACATTGATATTTGATTCAACAAATTTATTTCACACGTGCCATGTGAAAGGCACAGTGGAAAGAAGTAAATGAGATAGAGGAAGAGAGACATTCTTGCTGGAGAAATCTGAGAAGCAGCTAAGGAGAACTAGGATTTTAGATCTGTGAATGGCAACTAGTCCAGTTGACTAGATAATGAGGTGAACTGAGGGAGGTGAAGCTAGCAAGGTAGGCAGAATGATCAACTTCATCATGAGAAATCTGTTTTGAGATTTAAATTTTTGTTTATAATTCAGCTTTCTATTTGCATGCCTCTTTTACTCAAAGGGAAAAAAAGCTGTGAATTAGCAGTGCATACTTATGGAATAAAATCTTCTGGGGAAAATGGTTAAAGAGGTTTGAGGAAGCACACATCTATGTTTAAAGCATGAATTATGCAATACAGCTCAAGACCAAATCTGTGCTCTTCACATCTTATATAGTTTTGATATATAGTTTGGTATGTTTTCAGAAGGTTGAAGAGAAACTGGTGTGTGTGTTTTTCCTTCTTTTTCTTCCTAATTGAGGTGAATAAATTCCTGCTTATAAAAATTTCTCTTGCTTAGGGTATTTTGTTTGCTCAAAGCAAGTCTTTGGAAAGACAAGAAGAGTACCAGCTCACTGTCTGGACTCTTGAGATATTTCTTTTCTAGATTAGTTGGGGAATCACAGATCCCAGAGGACACAGTCCTGAAAAAGAGAGATTGTGGGTGGGCTTAGCCAAATGAAATACCCTAGCAACTTTGGGTGTCCTCTGACTTCTCGCTTTCTTGTTGCACATTGATCAGAACTGCCCTCTATTCAGAATTCAAGAACAAAGTTCTCATCTGTACATGGAACAATAAAATGGAGCCCCCAGACTCAGCAAGTGATTCATCTGTCTGCACAGTTTAATGGCTTGACTTCCTATCCCGCTTCCAAGTTGAAGCCATCACTTCTGGGACTGGATCCTCGGAAAACACAGTTCTCATGTATCATCCTACCCCTTGGCAGACATAGACATAGATAGCTGATGTCTATGACGTGAGAATCAATTTTAGTAAATCCATCACTTTAAGTACTATTTATGGTCTTGCTATGATGAGCAATATTTTGTTACATAAAGACAGTATGTCTCAGTAAGAATTATCACTCTTAAATTCTTGAACTGGCTATATCCTGATACTAAATAGAGAGGACACAGAATTCACTTTTGCAAATGAAATTCAAGTCCTATTTCTTATTGGCAAGCAAGAACGATTGTAGATGATTCCAGCACTTCAGATGATTAACAGTGATAACTGGAGGGAAGTGTGACCTGCTTCAGAATGCCTTGGAGTGTTGCTTTTAGCTCCATTGTAGGCTTTAGTCTTAGGCCATGTGATCCAGTGACACAAAGGAGCACACATCCTGTTATATTATAGAATTCCTGAATGTTACGGGATTCTCTAGTGATGTGGACTCTCACCCAGGATTTGGCTATGAAACAAAGCAAAGATGTCTTTTCTTTTATCCTTTGCTTCCATCAAGGATCCCTAGTAGTTGTCATATGAGAACAAAAGCTCTTGATAAACAACTCTCAAATGCCAAACTGCTGGCTGCCACTTGCTCTGCCAGAGTCCTTGTCCTAATCCTCTGGGCCAAATAATCTAGTAAGCAGTTTGATTAATATATACATTAAGAAATGCATACCCATGTTGCAAAATAAACTGGAAAAATGTAATTCCTTTGACTGGCTGCAGTGTTATAGAAATTCAGGTAACTCTTGAAGCAATATAAGGAACATTGAAATCTTTGTGTTGAGGCTGCAGATAAAATTTGAAGTGAAAAGGGAAGAAAGGGATAATAGTCTGCAGGTAGGCAATCCAGTTTCCAGTCTCTCAGCTGATGCTCTAAGTGGTTCTCTAGCTCACTCTGTGGAGCTCATGTTGCTTCACTCATCTTCAGAGCATCCTTCAAAAAGGTGACTTGCATGACTGTTCACTCTATTTAAAAAAAAAATGCTTTGAAAGCTGTAAAACTTTCTAATACGGCTATTAGTATGCCATTTATAGTCAGTTGAATAGTGTTCCCCCAAAATTCACATCCACCTAGGACCTCAGAACACAACCCTATTTGGAATTAAAGCCTTTGCAGATATAATTAGTTAAGATGGGGTCATAATGGATTAGGGTGGATCCTAAGTCTAATGACTATTTTTTTAAGAGAAAAGGACACTGTATACGTGGACACAGAAGAAGGAAGGCCATGTGATGCAGAGATTGGAGTGGTACAGCTACAAGCCAAGGAATGTCGAGGATTGCTGGCAACCACCAGAAGGTAGGAAAGATGCATGAGCAGATTTTCCTAGGAAACTAACACACTATCTTCAACCACTTTGGGATGATAGCTAGGTTGTGTCCCATGCTGTACTAAAAAAAGGAGGGGATAGAAAAGTTGTACAAGATACCCCCATGGAGGAGCAGAAGGGTTTTTTGTCTGTTTTTGGCTGAATATGAACCTTTTTGACTAGCTCACCTTCTTTGGTTAGAATAGACAAATGTGGCTCAGAAAGATATACTGGGGTCATACTTGGCTTCAGATAAGATAGTTACATATGGATTTATCTGACAGGAGTCAGCTTCAATTGTAGGAAGGCGCATCTTATAGCAGCAGTTCTTAACTGGGTTAATTTTGCACTCCCTGCTGGATTTGGGGCAACATTTTTGTTGGTCACAATTGGGGCTTAGTACTGGCATCTACTGGGAAGGCTTTGTGTATCCCAGAATGCGTGGGGTAGGCCCCTACATCAGATAATTTCCTTGACCAAAAGCTGACATTGAAAAGCCCTGTCTTAGAGCATCTTTTCTGAAAGTGCTGGTGATGATGTTTCAGGGGGTTCTGATGAGCCCAGTTTGGGTCATGTGCCCAACATTGAACCAGTCAAATTGGCCATGGTAAAAACCCTGACCACACCACTGATCAGGTGTGGTGTCACATGATTAACCCCATCTATATCACCTAAAAGAGGGGTAGTCCCCCAAGGGAGGGATGCTTGGGGAAAATGTATGCTCATGACAAATTTGGCATAAGGAGACAAGCAGAGGAGCTCTGACTCTGGACTATGAATGATTACATCAAAGAAACAGGGTGATTTGATCATGGCACACCTCCAAAGAGGCACACTAGGGCTCTGTTATTCCTTCAGTTGATGCTTACAGCAAATCTGGTCTGTGCCAGGCTCTGTGCCAGGGGCAGAATCAAAGATGGTAAGTTTCACTGTCAGGGTTGCTACATTATGGTGACACTTGCAGGCTAATGGAGGAAGTAGATACTAGCAAATACCCATATAAAAGCGAGATTAGTGTCTAGAAGGAAAAGAGCCATATGGGAGAGAACAATAGGAATGATTTCTTTGGGTGACAGTCTTGTCGGCTGGTGTGTCAGAGCAAAGTCGATAACCGTGGACTCGTGCACAGATGTTAGTTAGTTGCTGGTGGGGGCCAAGGTCGGCTGTAACTTAGAGCCTTTTTAAACATTCATAGGTTTTTAAAGGCTAAGAAATTGTTCATTTTTGGTTTTTCAGTCTGATTCTGAGTAACCAGGAAAGAAAACAGATGAAGCAAAATATCTAAATTATTCTAATTTAATAGAGGCTTAAAGAAAAACAGAATATTGAACATGCCATGAAGAAGCCTAACCTAAGAGTCACCAGCATGGGCCTCTGACAAGGTCTCTGAGTCCTGTCCCTGAACAAGCTTATCCAGCTCCTTCTCATCTCTCAGTAGAGCACCCCTGGGACAGACACGGGTTGTTTCCCACAGATTTGTATTAATTAGCTGTATGTGCCCAGTGAGCAATGGAAGCGATGAGTCCAAATATGTCCCTTTCCCCAATTCTGTTAGTCCCTGTTTTGTCCTGCCCTCCAACACCGTAGATTTATTGTTGCCAGTGGTTTTGGTTCCTCCAGCCTCTGATAATATTTCTTCGAGTGCTAGCTAACCTCTCCAGCAGTGCAGAGAATTTCAGCATTATCGCGTATAATAAACTCCTAACAAGTTACCTCATTTTGTACATAAAAAATCCTTTATATTCAACAATGTCACTCCAAGTTAATAGTTCTTAGAGGCATCATGCTTTACAATGTGCAAAAGCAAAAGCACACTGACATATTATTCATTTGATTTTCATTCTTGTTTCGGGAGGGAAGAAGGTGGACATTATTGTCCTTCTTTGGCACAGAAGCTGAGACTTAGAAGCCAGGGCAGTGCATTGGCTCCAGAACTGGGTGTCCCGACCATCCTTCTATCCTCTCTTTCCTAAGGCTCCACACTAATTTCCACAGTGCAGTGCTAGTCACAATAAGATGCAGCTGAATTGGTCTGTGAATGACATCTGTCCATGTGTGTTGGGGTGCTGCGTGCTCTCCCTGCTTCCTTGGCAGGACTCTTAAGCATCGTCCTTATCTGAGGTGGCAGCAGCATCTGTGTTCCTGCTTGCCTTTTCTCTGGAATGCATATGTAGTTATGATGTCACTTAGTCTAAACGGGGGAGGTGAATGGCTCTGTAGGGGTCTCGCTGGCTGGCTAATTGCAGCTGCTGAGAACTGGCTCTTGTTTCGCTGATGCGCCGTGGGAGTGTGAGGACTGGAAAATGCCTTGTCTGTGGGAGAGAGACACCAGCGAGGGGGACAGAAATGAGCTAATGGGAAAGGAGGAGGGTTTGTTCTCGGTGGCATTTTACTTGTTTAACATTCTTGGAGAGTGGGAAAATTGTCTCTGATTTCAGCCTCTTCCCATTATATGCTTTTGGAACAGTAAAAGAGAATGTATAGCAAAAATACATGTTTTGACCTTTAATTTTAGCCTTTTTTTCCTCTAAGCCCAGGCTACTGTTAAATATGTTCTAGAATTTTTTCAATGGTGTTTTGCCCATGAATAGTTGGTGTTCTGTAATGAGCAAAGTTGGGTATGACCTGTGTTGCCATCTTGATGATGTCACTCTCCTAAATACATAAACTAATTAATATATTTCTTAATCTCTTTCATTTATCCTTCTCAGCTTCCCAAATAACAGGATGTCAAATTGTACCAATTTTCCCTCCCTCTCACAAAAGACATAAAGCACAACGATTCATAACATCACCACCATCAAGCAGACAGAATGCCATGGAGTCTGGATAATCCGTTCACAGGCACAGGAATTGTTTAAGTGTGTCCTGCCCGGGAGCTCCCACAGCAGTAGGATTATGCCCTATTATTTTCTGCTGCATTCCCAGTCAGGGCCCACCTGCCATGATGACTGTCACAGAGCAGGCTTTCCATAAATATTTGTGGAATTAATGAACCAGTCCGTGTATATAGTAGTCTCAACAAATACTTGATTGATTCCATATTCTTTTCTCATGTTTAAAGTAGGTTTATATCCTTATTGAATAGAAAAAAGAATATGTCCATTGGCTGTGAAAAGGTAAAAATATATGAAACTGTTGGAGGAAGTGTAACCAGTATGTGGAATATGATCAACTGTGACCTCATTTTGCTTTTTACCTCACATCATTTCTTTAGACTGTAGTCAGAGCAGTCCCTGAATGAAAACTCTGGAAGGCCCCATTATTTTTCTCCTCACCCTTAGGTAACAGTCAGTGAAGTAGAAGAGAAGAAACAGACTGAAACAGGTGTCTGTTTTAAAGTTTTCCACAGAAAATTTCTGCAAAATTGTATCATGATGAAGCAAAAATAACAAGGTAATAACCTGTACCTTAGCTTAACAGGTTGTCAACTATATTCTCAGATTACATTGCCCGAGAGGAAGACCAGACCAGGTGGGCTGGAGTAACTCTGAATTGGCCAAGTTCTCTCTTTCCCACATGGTGCAAGAGTACACTTGATTTAGGATATAGTGGAAGCCATGAAGGCGTGAGTCCAAGAATGGTCCTGATCCATTCAGGTCAATTCAACCCAGACTCTGCTCGATTCCTGGTCAGTCCCAACCACATTTCTGTGAGGCATGCTGGACCACAGGAATGGACCAGAGAGGGAGACAAAATCAGTCTCCCAACCCAGTAATCCAGCCCAGTAGAGCTTCTCTAATGATAGTGTACTGAAGATCAGGGTGAAAGTGGGTTCGGCCAGTGTTGAAATCCCCAGAATCTGATACAGTGAGTAGGGTATAAATCCAGAGTCTCCAGAAATTGCCCAGACTTGAAATTAGATATCCTGCTTTTAGATAATTTCATTGTGTTTTGGGAAAAAGATCCAGCCCACACTGAATGGTGTAAATTAGAGCACGGTAAGTCTCAGAATCCCAGGCAGGTGAACTTATAAAGAGCTTAAATTCAGGTGCTGGAAAGTGGGGAGATAATTAGTAAACCTTGGAGGGATTAGGGGTTAGGAAGACATTGGAGATAAAGGGGCCATATTTCTGAAGGCTGGGGGCTGCCCAGGTTCACTACACATACACTCTGTATAGGATGGCAGGACTGACTCCAGACCCCATTTCTGATGGGAATGATCTAACTGAAGTTTCTCAGGACTTCCCAGGCTCCAGGATCACACATTGGATGTGTTAAAAAGTAGCTGGAGGAGGCCAGGACTGGTGGTCCATCCCTTGGCCCTATGTTTTAAAAATAATTCATGTAATGCCATCCATAAGGTAAACATTTGCAAAACATTCTGGATTCTTCTAAAAAAGCTAGAATATTTGAACAGGATTTGTAGCCTACATAGTACTAAAATACAAAACACAGAAGAAATCCTCTTGCTGCTGTGATGAAGACCTAGTAGTATCATTTGTTCTGAGGAGGCAACTCTTGATGGATTCCTGGATGGCTTCAGGAAGGATGCTGGTAACCATGAAGACCAAGCCACAGTTAGAAGCTTGGAGCTTTCCGCTCCCACATCGTCCAGGGAAGGGAGAGGTACAGATTGAACTAATAACCAATCATATCTGTGTGATGAATCCTCCATAAAGCCCCTAACCTACAGGGTTCAGAGAGCTAGGTACTGGGAGGGTGATGTGCCCAGAGAGGGTATGGAAATGCCACACCCTTTCCCCATACCTGTCCAATTCATCTCTTCCATCTGGCTATTTCTGAGTCATAGCTTTTGTAATAAAGTAGTAATAGTAAAGTGTTTTTCTGAGTCCTGTGAGCCATTCTAGCAAATTATTCACTCTGAGGAGGGGATTGTGGGAATTCCTAAGTTATAGCCAGCCAATCAAAAGAATGAGGGGCCCAGGCATCTAAAGTGGGGGGAGCGAGTAGATCTAGTGGGACTGAACTCTTAGCCTGTGGAGTCTGTGCTAACGCCAGTTAGTTAGTATTAGAGTGAATCAAATTATGGGACACCTACTTGGTGTCTGCAGAAAATTAGAGAATTGTTTGGTGTGGAAAACCCATGCATTTGATATCAGAAATGTTATGAGTAGAGAAACAGGTTTTTCTTTAACTTCCCAATGAAACTATTTGCACTTTAATCCTTGTCTTAGCATTTGTTTAAAATAGATTAAGATTTTTTTAGAATATAGCAGACTCTTTTCAAAGATGTCCAGGACAATTAACCACAGCCACCACAATACACACAAAAACTTAAAAACAAGCAAAAGAGAATTTAACCACTGCAGGGTAGCATGTGAATCTGACAGGTGTGCATGACATTTTTGTCTTCTCTGTCTGTATATACCCTCTGAAATACTGAAGTTAGGCATAGAGCCATAGCCAAAGTGAAGTATACCTAAATGCTACCAAAAGAAGAAGAGAAGAGAATAGATTAAAGGAGTATTTACCACAGAGCTGTCACCAAATTGAGCTCTTACTACATATAATAATCTCATTTAAACCTCAAAACCTTGGGAAACAGCATAACTACCTTATTTTTTAGCCAAAGGCATTACTATGCCATAAGGCCAAGGAAGGCAGGGATTGTATTTAACTTGACATTGTATCCATAAACTCTAAAATTTATTTGTTTTAGAATGAACAAGTGAGCCCTGGCTGGTTTTGCTCAGTGTTAGAGCATCAGCCCATGGACTGAAGGGTCCCTAGTTTGATTCCAGTCATGTACCTCAGTTGTAGGCTCAATCCCTGGCCCCGGTCGGAGTGTGTGTAGGAGACAACCAATAGATGTGTCTCTCTCACATCTATGTTTCTCTCTCTTTGTCTTTTCCACTCTCTCTAAGAATCAGTGGAAAAATATCCTTGGGCAAGGATTAAAAAAAATAATAAAAGAAGGAACAAATGATACTTTAAGTAGTAAGGTTGCAAAGCCACCTTGTAGAGCTAGGATTGCACCACATTGTGCTGCTTGAGGAGCAGTAACTACTGATTGCCCCAAATAACGCTACAGTACTTAGATAGTTACAGTAAGCCCCAACAAATTTTTCCTCAGTGTCTCAAAGAAATAAAAGCTGAGACTTACACTCCTTTTCCTATGCGTTATGTAATTTATAAGCCACTGAGCAGAATGATAGTGGCATATTTATTGTCATTACAATGACAAACAAGTTGCTGTGACATTTTAATTAAGCAAATGTTACATCTTGGTGAAACATGTAGGCTCTATGAAGAAAAAAGCTGAGTCAGAGAAATAAGAGGAAGAATTTGCTCATCGCAAGATTGCCTGTGCGTGACAGTCCCTGTGGCATTTGGAGTGTGAGTAGCTGTAGGCTGCTCTCTCTTCTCATTTACCACTGAGACCACAGTTAATCATAACAAAAGGACTAGCTCCTAAGTGATGTAATTTTTGTGCTCATAGTGGGTGACAAGAGTGATAGATACTCCAGAGGTCAGAGAATAAGAGGAGAGCTGGGTTATGGTAGAAAGTGAATAATGCAGAAAAAAGGCAAGCACAGTTCTCAAAACCATCATAACCAACACAGGTTTGTGATTGGAAGCCAAAGCAATCCCTTCTGAAGGTGTTCCAGTTCACAAGGTAGTAGGTGTAAGAAGCAAACTGAGATCTGATACTTACTGTATAATGAGCTTACATTGCCTACTTGATGCCAGGGAAGTATCAAATATGTCAGCGGAATCCATGGTTTTTTTGGTTTGGTGGGGTTTTTTCTGTTATATTCAGATGGGATTACTAGTATACCAACTCCAAAGCTTTGTTGAATGAACTGTGAGAATGTAAACTGGTGATCTGAAAGCTTATCCTGGAATACCCTGTTTTGAATTGGTCCATTCGTTTTGTTCAACATGAAAAAACACTACCAGTTATTGGTTGAATAGCATGATGACCCAGGTAGTCTGAGGGCAAGGCAGCCTGGATCGGGGAGAAAAAATACACTCTGAGCAGCAAGGGTGGCCTGTGAAATCAAACCGTCAGTATGATTCTGATTCTCTGTGTTTCTCCACTTCATGCTCACGTTTCTCTGCTGCTGCTTTGTGATGAGAACCAAAACTATTTACACAGCTGACTGCCTCCATTAGCATAACCTTACTATTCCAGGGGACTCTTGCCCAGGAAAAGAAAAGTTGCAAATATCTTGTTGATTTCCATAATGTCCTGAAAGATCCATCAACCTGTCAATAGAATGCATCCCAAACCAGTTTATACACAAGACTCTTTGAACCCTTCTGCTCAAAATCTTCACCTTGCCATGCATACTGCATCACAGTCCTGACTCCATTCGAATTAAGCCTTCCCACTAATTGCAAGGACCAGACTTCTATATTTCAATCAATTTCCTGACTTTGTCACTTACTCTTTGAGGTGCAAGACTCTATTGAGGTGGAATTATCTCTCAATAGATAAACTCAAAAGTTCAATCTCTGCTTGTATTGTAGTGATTAGCACTGGGTACCAGTATCAGGGTGGGGGTGAGGTGAAAAGGGAGAGTTCCTCTTTATTATTTTTTATATTATGCACATTAAAATACTAATTTTAGAAATAGGAAATATTTTTTAAAAACACAAAAAGCATAGACTATTAGAATAAGCAATTTGAGAAGGTTATAGATTTTAAAAGTAGGATGATTTATCCTCTGGGGTGGTTTGAAATATGACCTTTTAAATGAACTGGATGACTTCTTAATCTGAGGTTTCTAGGAATCATTTGGGTTTCTTTGACTCCTTTCTTTTTTAAACTCATGTCTAAGCCAGCGATAGTTGGACTCTCTACGAATTATTAAGCATTGAAATTATTAAAACACTGAGTTTCAAATTGAAATGACTTTCATATAGACTCATTTAACTGTGGCTGATAGAAAATAGCAATGTGCACTTTAATGTGCACTGTGTGTTATTTAGGAAAAGAATTTCAAGCCAGGGCAGCTTGGCACAGACATAAATTCTCCTCACTGAGCTACCCAAACTCACATCTGCTCCAAAACGTGCAGCTGTGGAATAGAAGTTTCCTTCAGAGTTATTGTAGTTCATTTCTATAAAAAATTGTGTAATAGAACATTCTTGGAAAGACAGGAGGGATTCATGGCATTTCAGTTGACATAAAAAGAACTAATGAGTTTTGCTACTGATAACAAATTTGGGTACTTATTTGCTTTAAATAATGATACCCAATTAATAACTCAAACACATACATCTTTTCCGTTTTTGTTTTTCCTGCTTGGTGCCAGAATTTTCTTGGCAAGTATTGGATGGAATATACTGAATAGGTTGGCTCCACTTTTTATCTGCATATTGGATCTGGTGGCTCTGAATCCAAGTCCTTTGAATAATGATAGAGACCAAAAGTTCCTAATGAACATACATTGTACACAATAGATATCGCCAGTAATTAGAAACAAAAGGAAGGATGATGTGGGCCAGGGTGCTACATACAAACTGTGTTCCTGCCAAGCCGAACGTGTGCACAGCCACAGCGGGCCAAGAGCTTTTGGTAAGCAATCCTCATACGTTCCGGTTAGTCCTCCTGCTAGTCATTCCTTCTAATCCCTGTGGCTCTTCCCTCACTTACTGCTACACCAGAAGTATCAGTATCCTCTGGAAGGGGTGTTGCAGCAGACAAAAAAATAAGGAATCACGTCTCAGGTTTGAGGTTCAAAATGGACTTTTGAATCAGTTTAGAAGAACAAGTTTTATTTCAAAAGCCTAAATTTTTTAAATATCAAAAGCTAAGATCCCGAAGGACTTAGTGCATAAACGTTTTGCCATTGACAAATTAGACTGGAAAGAATGCATGTATGTGGATGACAACACTTGTTTTTCTTGTTGGAGAGGAGCTGTGGGTCCTACATATTGGGGAGGATAGCAGAGTTCAAGGGCAAGGCAGTTTGACATCACTGAGTCCCTCTGGGAAAGGGTCCTGTGCTCTGACTCCCAAGTGGAGCTGAGAGCAGAGTGGAAGCTCAGAGGCGTGTGTGTGTTCCACACCATGCATAGGTTTGGATTTCTGACAATAGGCAGGATCCATGCTAAGTGTTCCGAATGTAGCCTGGCCAGGTGTCCAGCATGTAGAGAACCTAACTTCAACATGGCATGGGAGCAATAGAGTAGGAATGGGTGAATGAGGCATCTTAGGTCTGAGAGAACCCACCAATTCATAAACTATTTGGCTATTGTGACTAATGCTGCAATGAACATGGGGGTGCAGGGATTGCTTCCAGATAGTTATTTTGTTTCCTTAGGATATTACCCAGAAATGGGATTGCTGGGCCATGTAGTTCTATTTTAAAAATTTTGAGGTACTTTTATACTATTTTCTTAAAAATATATTTTATTGTTTTTGTTTTTTACAGAGAGGAAGGGAGAGGGATAGAGAGTTAGAAACATTGATGAGAGAGAAACATCGATCAGCTGCCTCCTACACACTCCCTACTGGGGATGTGGCCGCAACCAAGGTACATGCCCTTGACCAGAACCAAACCTGGGACCTTTCAGTCCACAAGCCAACGCTCTATCCACTGAGCCAAACCAGTTAGGGCATTATACTATTTTTAATAATGCCTCTACCAGTTTACATTCCCACCAACAGTATTTAAGAGTTCCCTTTTCTCTACATCCTCACCAACACTTTTTATTTCTTGTCTCTTTGATTAAAAGCCATCCTAACGGGTGCAAGGTGATACGTAATTGTGGTTTTGATTTGTATTTTTTTTGTTTTTGATGATTTCTGGTGTTGAGCACCTTTTCGTGTATCTTTTGGCCATTTGTATGTCTCCTTTGGAAAATGTCTTTCAGCTTCTTTGCTCGTTTTTTAATTAGTTTATTTATTTTTGCTGTTGCGTTGTATACATTCTTTATATATTTTGGATATTAACCCATTATTGGATATATGGTTTGCAGATATTTTTTTCCCCATCCTGTGCATTGCTTTTTCAATTTTTTTGTTGTTTCCTTTGTTGTGCAGAAACTTTTTGGCTTAATATAGGACCACTTGTTTACTGGCTCTGTTGCCCATGCTTTTGGTGTTATGTCCAAAAAATCAAGACCAATGTCAAGGAGCATTTTTCTGTTTTCTTTTCTCTTCCCCCCTCCCTCATCCTCCACTTTACCCACTTCTCTCACCTTTTCTTCCACTCTCTTTTTATCTCCCCTCCACTCTTTCCTTTGTCCTTGCTAAGTCTGACAACACCCACCAAGTAGTCTCGGTGCAATGTGGAGACGTTGGGAAGGGGACTATCTACAAATGTAAGCAGAGAGATTTCAGGCTTCCTCACATTATTCTGGAAAAGGTCAAAAGTTACCAGTTTTAAAATACCCTAGAAAGGCACATGTTCCTTTGTGGACATCCAGCAGAGGTGCACTGGAAATTTAAGATTGAATTCAGTTGAGGCTCACTGGTTTTATTAATAAAAAGTATCGTACAAAAGGTCTGCCTGACACGCTATTTCCTTCATGGATCAGGAGTTGGTTCCACAATGTGTGTGGTGGCTTGAACATCAGACAGAATTCTCCAGAAGGTTTGTAATCTAGGGGATTGCATTTCAGAATGTAATTTTTGTTCACTGACCTTTATGAAAGATACTACAAATTGATAGCATAAAAGTTGGAAATTCATGGCTGTAAGCACTGTCCTAATGGTACATTTCAAGCTTGGGGGAGCTTCCAAAAAAATTAAAAAATGTGAGTAGAGTCAACATTCCAGAGAAAAACACATTTGAGAATTATATGTTAACTATTTGTTGATTTAATAATCAATTTCTTTTGGTGGAGAGTCACAATAAGTAAACCTTCTCTGTCATGTCCTAGGAGATAGAGTCCTAGTTTAGGATTGACTGGCTAAGGAGCTCCACTGTGCAGCTTGTCTTCCATGCCCATTTGTTTGAAGGGTAGTAGGTAGAGTGGAAAATACCCAGGTAAGAAAGCTGGATTCCAGTTTATGCTCCATCACGAATCTCTTAGGTGTCATAAGACAGTCATTTGCTCTGAGTCTTGGGCTTCCTATCTAGAAAATGGAGTCGCTGGATTGTATGTTCTGTAAAGGTCCCTTCCAGCTTTAAAATGCTATGTTCAAAGTGGTGACGATCAGAAGTGCCCTTATAATAGCATGGAGCTTTGTTTTCACTTCTGTAAACAGTAATGCACAAACACATCTTTGTTTGGCAGAGTTTGTTCCAAAGGACATGCTGCCTTTTCCAAAGGACAGATGCTGCTTTGATCACTTGTTTGAGGACCAAACCATTGCTGGCCACAATGTTCATGTCAAATGAAAGGCTGAGGCTGCATTAAACCTAATTTGTTGTTGAAGAAAAGCAAGTTCAAAGCTATATCCCAAAATAACCAGATTCTCTTGGCAATATCTCACAAAAGACACTTAGATAAATGAAATTTATGTTTTGAAGAATATTGAGTTCTTTAGCACAACCTTTGATTTTGTTCATTTTCTCTCACGTATCAGTGGATTTCATAGTGGATAGAAGAATTTAATTTTATCATCTTGTTATCATAAAGGGGACCTGGCCCTGAGCAGATCTGCCTAGGGCCAAACTGCTGCTGCCCATTGCTATCCTGACTGCACACCTCAGTGGGGTCCCTAGAGTTTTTGGAGAATATGAGGGTGAGAGGGGAGGGGAAAGGTGAAGGTTTGCAGGGAGAGAGCGCCTGGGACCTCCGTTTTGAGGGACTTTAAAGACTAGGCACTAACCATTGTTACACTATGAAACACAGCAGATGCTTATAAAATATTGCTATATAAAAATGTCACCAATGTACTTAACTACATGGCAAGTTTACTTACAAGAAATGTCATAGGTTTATTTTTACATGCTATATAATAAAAAGGTAATATGCAAATTAACCCTCACACCCTCACAAGATGGCTGGCTACAAGCAGGCCAGCAGGGGGATAGTGAGGGATGACCAAACAACTGAACAAGCAGGCTGTGTGGGGCGACCAGGCAGGCAGGGAGGCAGTTGGGGGTGACCAGGCCGGCAGAGGTGGGCAGTTGGGGGTGACCAGGCCGGCAGAGGTGGGCAGTTGGGGGTGACCAGGCCAGTAGGGGGGACAGTAAGAGGCTACCTGGCTGGCAGGGGGGGGCATTTGGGGGCAACCTGGCCAGCAGCCAGCTACAGTTAGGGGCCACTAGGCCAGCAGAGGGGGCAGTTAGGGGCAATCAGGCCAGCACACAGAGGTAGTGAGGGGTGATCAGGCCAGCATGGGGGGCAGTTAGGTGCGACCAGGCAGGCAGGCAGGTGAGCAATTAGGAGCCAGTGGTTCAGGATTGTGAGAGAGATGTCTGACTGCCAGGGATTGGGCCTAAACCGGCAGTCAGACACCCCCCAAGGGGTCCCGGATTGGAGAATGCAGGCTGAGCTGAGGGGACCTCCCCCCCCCCACCCATGCATGAATTTCATGCACTGGGCCTCTAGTATTACTATAACATAATAGTTTATATATTAATTTTTTTAGGCATGGTTGAAATTTCGTATTTAATTTTGCAATATGAACCCATGTATTCTAAATTAGATACTAAAAAGTGAGTTAAATAAATGGAGAGAATGATAGAAACATCAATAATGAGAGAGAATCATCAGTCAGTTGCCTCCTGCATGCCCCACACTGGGGATCAAATTTGCAACCTGGGCATGTGCCCTGACTGGGAATCAAACCGTAACCTCCTGGTTTAAAGGTCGATGCTCAATCACTGAGCCACACCCGACCAGGCTAGAGTATATATATATTTTTATAAATAACAGAAACTCACTTAAAAGCATGAGTAGAACTAAGGGAGTTTACTGAAAAAATAGAGAATCTTAGGAAACTTGGACAGTCCAGCTCAAGGGAATAGGGGAACTCAGAAGTATCTCTCTTCATCTCTTTCCAGAGCCGTGGGGTCTCTCATTTCTGCTTCTTTCATATGTCTGCACAATTCTTGGCATGCAGACTGCCTCTGTGTTTTGTTTTTAATAATTCCTAGATGCATGATTTCACAGGCCCACCATGTATGACTTTGGGGCTGAGGAAATTCTGGGAAATACTTTGAACAAAGGCTTTGATCCTGTCAGTTTATTCTATGTAATATTTTAGTTTTGAGTTTTGAAGTTAATTTCCAACTATTAATAGTATTTAAAAGTTCATCCATGATAGTCATTTTTGGTTCAGGACTTACTACTGAAGTACAACCAAGTTTTATAAGAAAGGCCTGTTGCCCTGACCGGTTTGGCTCAGTGGATAGAGCGTTGGCCTGTGGACTGAGGGGTCCCAGGTTCGATTCCGGTCAAGGGCATGTACCTTGGTTGCGGGCACATCCCCAGTAGGGGGCATGCATGAGGCAGCCGATTGATGTTTCTCTCTCATCGATGTTTCTGAGTCTCTATCCCTCTCCCTTCCTCTCTGTAAAAAATCAATAAAATAGATATTTTTTTAAAAAAGGCCTATTAAGTTGGAAGTTTGTTGGCAATGATATATGGGTGGTAAATAATACAATAATAAACGATAATACAAGAATAAATTCTGAACTTGGCATATCCATAACTGTAAACCTACTTTTGCCCACCCCTGCATATAGTAAAATTATAATATATATATATAGGGTTCAGTCCTGTCTGTAATTTCAGGCATCCACTGGGGGTCTTGGAACCTATCTCCCATGGGTAAGGGGGGAACTACTGTAATAGGCATTCTACACATGTTTACTGAACAAATACAATTGAAGTGATATTCACCTGTGCCTTCAGAGTTATCTGCTACCTTTGCTTTCATC
The DNA here is from genome assembly GCA_004026665.1 of Murina feae. Taxonomy (NCBI): domain Eukaryota; kingdom Metazoa; phylum Chordata; class Mammalia; order Chiroptera; family Vespertilionidae; genus Murina; species Murina feae. The sequence continues at coordinate 35,689 of PVJC01004672.1, read as the reverse complement.
AGTCTAAAATAGTTTCCTACCAGTTAGTGGTCCTCTTGGTTCACAACAAAATTTGCAAGTCAAGCACAGTTCACAAAGATTTTAATATCTTGTAGACAGGAGTCTCTGTCACACTTGAGTTACTTCCTAATGAGTGTGTTTCTTCAAAGTGTGACTGCTCCCTGCCTGTTACAGTCGCCTTGTACTAAATCAAATAATCCTTGTAGAAGTCAAAGCACTATTTTGTGATGAGAAAACAAGATTGGAATGTTGAATGATGGAAAGGATTTAAATTGCAAGAGATTCTTAATCTTTTGTTACTTTATAAATGAAGCGGACAACCCTTGGATAACAAGAATATTTTTTAATGTAATTTTGTCTTTTCTTTATCACTTTTTAAAGATCCTGCAGCTTTTATTTTTTAAAATGGCTGGTTGTAATCCTGTCTTTCCCTCCCCACTCCCGCCCTTCCACCCTCCCTTCCTTCTTTTCTTTTTATCTCATAGACTTTATTTTTTTCAGAGCAGTTTTAGGTTCACAGCAAAATTGAGGTTGGAAGATACAGAGATTTACCATATACCTCCTGCCCCCCCCCCCCCCCCCCCCCCCCCCCCCCCCCCCAGCCTTCCCCATTATCAACATCCCTTACCAGAGTACATTTGTTACAACTGATGAACCTATATGCCATTTTGGGTTTTTCCTTTAATGGGAAAGATATGTGATCTCTCTCCTCTCCCCTACCCATAGGTAAGAGTCAGATGTGACAGACAGAGCTAGAGCAGCCACGTTAGATCATGGGATAGAAGCCGTGTGCTGAGAATGGCTAGGCCATGAGACAGAAAGGACTAGAATCTCCAGCACCATGGAGCAGCTCTATTAGCCTAGGTCGCCTACCTCAGCCAGTTATGTGGCAGAGAATAAAACTTCTATCTTGTTTAAGCTATTGTTTCTTTGGCCTTTCTATAGCTGGACCTAAATCTGTATTCTAACTGATACATACGATGCACAAATTTCCACCATTCATAATATATGCTTCTAGGGACTAAAGCATAAGATCATCTAGATTTCCCTCTTAAAACTCAACTCATCTGGGAAAGGAGCCATATTAAAGTGTTTTGGTTATTAAATTCTTAACATGTATTAGATTATCAAATTACTTTTATTCATACTTCATTTTTAGGGTTCTGGATTAAAGGAAGATTCTGTTATGATTTGCATTGTGTTATTCAAATTAGGAAATCAGATCTGGGATAGAGAATTTGGCTATATCTGATGTGGCTGAGAATTCTCCACATCAGCACTCTAATGTGAAAGCTAACCAAGAATAAGGTCCCTCAGGAACAGGATCTAGCTAACAATTAATGGGAGTGAAGTGTTAGCTAGACCCTGAAGAAGTTTAGAGTTCAGGGTACTGCTTGAGAAAGAAACAAAATAAATTATATGCTTTAAATTGGCAACTGGCTTTTAAGTGGGTATAACTGTTGATGGACATTATTTTTTTTTAATTTTTTTCTTTATTGCTTAAAGTATTACAATAAATGATAGATAAGTATTACAACAAATGATAGATAGATCTCTATTTTTCCCCTTGCCCTTCCCCCTCCTCCTCCCTATCCCCCAGATTCTTGTGTCCACTGATTATGCTCCTATGCATGCATGCAAGTCTTTCAGTGGACATTATTTTTATATGATTTTTCTACTCAATGGCAAAAATATGTTGTTTCCAATAGAATTGGCCATAAAACTTAAAATAACGTTGCCATGAGGACAGATCTTTCCTGCACCTCCTCCTCCTCTTCCCTTTTTTCAGGAGGCATTGTTCTCTCTTTCAGCTTATTCATTATCTTATTCCTCTACTATTTTCCACCTTTGCTGATTTCCCATTTTTTTAATCCCATCTAACCACATTGCAAAAGATTTCCAGTCTACAAACTTACAAATGCAGAGCAATGCTTCTCAAAATGGCCCGCTCCTCTGTAACTGCTAGGCTACAATTTGAAATAGTAGCAACAGTAGATAAGGAAATAGATGGTTGACTTGGAACAAAACACTTCACTCTCTTGACTAGAGTTATATTGTCCTAAAGTATGGAAACGTGTGAACTCTAAATAGCCTTTTCCCTAACAGCACATCCTGGACCTCCTTTTTTCCTTAAAACTTATTTGAAGGTGCCACTTCTCATTTCGACACATATTAAATGCCTCTTCTAGCCACTCTTTATGTACACACCTCACTCTTCTCTATCTGCTTTGGCAAGATAATTTCTTATTGTTGCTAAAAAGGTGTACGGAGATTAAAAAACTATAGGGAGAATTAACTTATTTGAGCAGAAGTGAATCAGTGTTTTTATACATTTTAAAAAATGTGTAGGGCACGAATTGTTGCAAAACAAAAAGCAAGAGAACTAACTGTAATGTTGACTAAGAACTCAGAAACTGCTTACCTGCTTACTCTCATGGTTTGTCCACATCCACCTTTGTGGTTTTATGTGTATAGTACAGCTTAATTTGTGTTTGTTTTTGGCCTACACATAAATATCATGTGAAATTAGTTTTCAATAATCAAGTCATTAGTAATTTTTCCATTAATATATAATATGTGTGTTAGCAGGCCAACTAAATTGCTTTTTATTGATTGGGTAAAGAAGTATTTATTATTGAAGTTCTTGTGTTGGCCGAGATGGAGTAGATAGACCACAGCCTCTCCCTCCCGTTGATCACAACTAAAACTCTGTACAGCATAAAAACGGCAGCTACCTGAGGACTCAGAAAAGTAAACAATAATAGGAGAAATGGAGAGTGTAATCACAACTTGATTAACAACCTGTGTAGCAAGAGGAGTTTCATGTTTTGTTTTTTTTTCCTCTTTGACTCCTGGATTTGAACTGGAGTCAGGATGACACGTGCAGCTGGGCAGCAAGTGCTAACAGCAAAACTCTGGAAGAAACAATCTCTTTCCAATAGGAGCAGGAAAAGGGGAATCCAGTTTTCCAGAGAGTATGAGGGAAATTCCCTCTGTCCTTTTCCCTCCTCCAGCCCTGACTCCAGGCCAGCCACGGACATGGGCACTGCGTTGCCACCACTGTGAAGAAGGCACCTTTCTCCCCAAGAGAAGACTGAATTCCAGGCTAAAAGAACTGGGAAAGGGGCTTCTGTTTTCCAAAGAGTATGAGCGATCCCCTTTTCTCTCTTGTTCCCCTCTCTTCTTCGTTCTGAGGGCAGTACCATATGTGTGGAATTGTACAGAAGCACAAGAGGCTAGCACCTCATCTTTCTGTCCAGAGGAACTGGAGGTAATGGGTCACTGTGAACGCCAGTGTGTGGTAGAAACACCAGAAAGGAAAGACTGGAGGTGAGGATCCCTTAATCCTTTGCATAAACCAACATTAGGCCCAGACCCATGAACCAAGAGGTCAAAGGTTCTATTCCCGGTCAGGGCCGTGTTGTGGCCTTGATCCCCAGTAGGGGGCATGCAGGAGGTAGCTGATTGATGTTTCTCTCTCATGGGTGTTTCTGTTTCTCCCTCTCTCTTCCTCTCTTTCTAAAATCAATAAAAAAGAAAAAGAAACTTGAAGGAAGTAAGGAGGTGAGTCATACACATACCTGGAGGGGAATATTTAAGGGAAGAGTAAATAAGAAAAATGATGTGTGTGCCTGGTGTGTTCTAGAAATGGCAAAGAAGCTAGTATGACATAAATGGATTAATTTAGGTGGAAAATGAGAGGAAAAGAGATAAGAGATGGGATAGCGATGAGAGGTAGGATGGAGGAGCAGAATAACAGACCATATGTGGCTGGAATTGGAACTTTGGCTTTTATGCTGCGTTAGATAGGGAGCCCTTGATGGGGTGTGGGTAGAAGAATGACATAACTTGGGCTGCTATGTTGACAGTAGATTGAAGGGGGAGCAAGGGCAAAAGTAGGGAAACACTTTAAGAGGCTGGTGTAATAATTTAGAAGAGAACTGGTGATCATTGGAACCAAAATGATAGTGGTAGAGGTGGCAAGAGGTGAGATAAATTTTAAACTAGATTCAACAGAATTTCTTGATGGATTAGATAAAACAAGGAAAGGATGACTCCAAGGATTTTAGCTTAAGCAACTGGAAAAATAACATTACCACTTACTGAGATGCGGAGAACTGGAGGAGGAGAGGATTGTGGGAGAAAACCTGAGTCTTGATGAAGCTACCCAGGAAGTAGATATAATTGGAACTGGGCTCTGGGGCACCTTTGATGTATTTATATGCATTGCAGATATCTAAGGGAGAGTATAGTAGGCTGCACTTTTAAGATGTATCCCATGATAGATCCTGTGCTTTATTTTATGGATCTAGTGTTTCATATTACATACTTCGGAAGTAAACATAATTAAAATAAATTGAACCTTAAGTTGGTATGAAGAGGTTACATCTGAGGAATAGGCCATCATAAATTAGATCAATAGTTAGAATTGCTCAAATATGCTATGGTTTTCAAAAAGACCTGACATAGAGGAAAGAATTAGAAAGTTATTTTGCATTTTGGTAAATAAAAATGTTAATATTATAAAATAATATGACTAATCATTAATAAAAACGTGGGAACTTATATGTTCAAAAGAACACTGCCTGTTTTGAAGTAGTCCCTTCGGATGGCTAAATAATTATTCCAAAGATACTATAGTAGTTCACAATATATTTGGAAATCATACTTAGACCATCCTTCATAGACATATTCTTGGAAAATCCTTAGAGATGGCAAAATGTCTTTTAAGGGTGTATTTTAATTTCTAAAATGCCCAAAGGCATTCAGAGTCAAACCAGATATAAATGGATGAATAAATTGAGAAATAGTTTACTGTTAAATGTGAGTTGGGTCTGTAAGATTGAATTTCCTGGTGGTCTTGGGAGACATTCTGAAGAAGAAATTCAAAAATATTTTTGAATAATGACATTATCCTGAAATAATTATGTTTCTACCATGGTGTACACCTTCATTTAGATATATAAGCTTTGCTGCTAAAATCTCTTTATATTATAGCGATATACTCAAAGTCAAATGAATGATTCTAATTATCTTTCAAACGAGAAAATATGGTAAAGAGGTGAAATTAGATTCCCCTATGCAGGCTTCCACCATCCATCCTCTCTCTCTATTCTTGGCCTATAGTTTTGTATACAAAAATGTCATAGTATATTAAAAACTATTTTAATTATTATAAGCTGGGTTTGAGCTATCTGTCCCAATAGTCTAGAATTAGTAGGAAGAAAGGGATAAGATTCTTATGGAAGGAAGTAGAAAAATTGAGTGTGCCTCTAAGATCTAGTTTAGACTAAGAAGTTAATATACCAAATGGACCTGGCCTACTGCCTGATGTTTACTGTTTCCCAATTGGGTGCAAGCATGTCTGTGAATTTTTGGTGGTGAGCCAGCTGCTCTGTACTCATTCTGGTTGATTAAAATGTTCTCAGTAAAGATGCTGTTCAGATTTGATCACTCTGCGTTTGCCTGCTGGGAAGTGGGAACTGCCAGGGCTTCTTAAACTGAATGAGATTATTCCATCTCGGCAAGACTCTCTCAGATCCAAGGTTTCCAAATTTTTCAAGGTTGGAGAGCCTTTCTGGATTATATCCCATAGCAATGAACTCCAACCCTGTGATTCATGGAGTATGTTTTAGCTAAACCAGGAAGTAAGAAAGGAGATTCTCATTAAATACAATGGTCTCAATCTAGGGATTTACCTGATATTGTAGAGGGGGGAAAAAAAGGGACACAGCAATGATTTGTTAATACTGAAACCAGACATACATTCTCGATATGAATGTAGATTTGCTTTCATGATGACCCATGCTTCTGCCAACAGCACTATTTGTGCACTTACAGAAAGCTGAATTCACCATTACAGACAGTGTCCCACATAACACTGCACCAAGGAACTAATTTTACAGCAAAGTTAGTAAGAGCATATAGAAAACTAATTGTTATTTCCCTGCTACCTCCTCAAGCAAGGAAGTCTTTTTTACAGTCCTTGGTCAGAGCAGGTTGATTCCTCCTGGAATACATTTTTTTCTATTTTTTTATTGTGTAAAATACACATAAAATTTCTATCTTAACCATTTTAAGTACAACCATCACCACTATTCATCTCCATAACACTTTTCATCTTGAAAAAACTGAAATTTATACCCATTAAAAATTAACTCCCCCTCCCCTTTGTCCCAGCCCCTGTATACTTTCTGTTTCTATGGATTTAACTACTCTAAGTACCTCTTATACATGGAAACATACAATATTTGTCTTTTTGTGAATGGTTTATTTCACTTGGCATAAAGTTCTCAAGTTTCATCCATGTTGTAGCATATGTCAGAATTTCCTCACTTTTTAAGGATGACTAATATCTAATCTAATAAAAGAGTAATATGCAATTTAACCATCACTCCGAGACACATAAACCACGCCCACCAGCCAATCAGAGCGGCTGTATGCAAATTGACCTAGCCAAGATGGCAGCTGACAGCCACAGAGAGCAAACAGGAGGCTTCCATTGCACCAGCAATGGAGTTGAAACTGCCTGCCTAGGCTGGCTGGGCCTCTGCTCAAGGCAACAATGTTTCAATTATAGAAGCCACGGAGCTGAAGCAAACAGGAGGCTTCATTTCCTGACTAGGCCTCTGCTCAAGGCAACAAAGTTTCAATTATAGAAGATAAATAAAGCCCAGAAACCTGATTCCAGCCAGCCTCGCTGGGACGTTGGGTCAATGGGAGCTGTGGGCAGCCTGAAAATGGCCCTCAGCCCCTCACCCAGACTGGGCAGGCACCCCAGAAGGGACCTGAACCTTGAAGGGACTGTGTGCAGCCTGAAAACGGCCCTCAACCCCTCATCCAGGCTGGCCACCCCCCCCCATGGGGTGAGGGTCCTCACTGGGGGGCTTGGCAAGCCTGCAAACAGCCATCGGCCCCTCACCCAGGCTGGCCAGGCACACCAGCAGGTGGACATCCCCCGAGGGGTCCCAGACTGTGAGAGGGCACAGGCTGGGCTGAGGGACCCCCCCCCCCAAGTGCACAAATTTTTGTGCACCAGGCTCCTAGTTCTATTATATGTATATATCACATTTTGCTTATCAATTCATCCATTGTTGGACAGTTGGGTTGCTTGTATGTTTCAATTATCTATATAAAAGACTAATATGCTAAGTGTCCCTCTGACCAGTCACTATGACACACACTGACCACCAGGGGGCAGATGCTCAACACAGGAGCTGCCATGATGCACACTGGCCATTTACAAAGAAACAGCACTGCAGACCCGGTGCTGACAAAGCAACACTTGGCTTCCCCCAAGTGGGACATAGGCCCTGCCACCACCTTGCAGCAACACCCACCAAATCGCAGCCAACCCTGCCGAGACCCCATGGTGCAAAATGCAGCCCACAGCCCAACCCAGCCTGGAAACAGTCACTGTGAGTGCTGAGTAATGACATCACATAGCAACACCCAGCTTCCTCTCCCTAGCCTCCTTGATGTTTCATTAGCTCAGGAACACAACTTGCTTTATAGCCTGGTGCAAACATTTTACACTTTAACCAAATGTCTGTGAAGCGTTTTCCCATGCTTCATCTCATTTATCCTCATAGGAGTTCTGGAGTAGGTAGATAGGAGACATGGTAGAATCCTATTTTCTCTTCATTAACCAGAAAACAGAGATTTAGAAAGTTTAGAAACTTGATCTGACTGAAAAGAAGTAAGAAATGGTGGACCTTGAATATGACTTCAGGTTTTCTCATTGCACAGAATATAGTCAAACACTGTTACAGTTAAGTATTTTATCCTCTGTTCTCCGTGCATGATCTACAATAATAATCCGCTTCATGTTGATACTGCTGTGTTGCTGATAATTACCTGAAAGAGAAGTTGGGGTGCTTCACTGGGCTGGAAAAAGTTTTGCTAAATCAGAAAGCGAGTCTAATTAAACAAGATTATAAATATAAAGCTCTTGCTGGCACCAATGGCACACATGTGTTTCCATCTGTCATTGTTGATTGTGAATTTGGATGACACTTCTATAATAGAGAAAGGGCGAATAGTGATATTAAAATATTTCTTCTAATTAATTTCCTTTCAGTGTGTGTAAATTCGTGCACCAGGCCTCTACTAGTACTTGTGAATAATGCTGCTGTGAACATGGTGTATGCATATTCTATTGAGATCCTGATTTCAGTTCTTTTGAATATGTATCCAGAAGTGGAATCATATGGTAATTCTGTTTTTAGCTTTTAAGGAATTACTATACTGTTTTTGACAGCAGTTGTATAATTTTACATTCTTAACAACAGGGGACAAGGGTTCTAGTTTCTCCACATCTTTGCCAACACTTGTAATTTTCTTTTTAAGTGTGTTTTTGTTGATTTTAGAGAGAGGAAGGGAAAGAGGGACTGAAGCGTCAATGATGAGAGAGAATCATTGATCAGCTGCCTCCTGCGTGCCCCCCATTGGGAATTAAGCCTGAACCCAGGCATGTGCTCTGACCAGGAATTGAGCCATGACCTCCTGGTTCATGGGTAGACACTCAACCACTGGGCCACACTGGCCAGGCTTTTGTTTTGTTTTGTTTTTTGGAGCCATCCTAATGAATGTGAGGTGGTCCTCCTGGTGTACTTTTGCACATTTATTCTAGACAGAGTTTTTGTATTCTATCTACTATTGTACTGTTGATAAGGACACAGGAAGAGCAAATACTAGTACCTTTCAAGTGCTGAAAAATTATCTCCAATTTTTCAGAGAAACAAGAAAAATCAATTTTCTAGCATAGCTTTACTTGGCTGTCAAAAATGCTCACATATAAAGAAAGGCAAAAGATTAACATTCACATATTAAATCCTTCCACGAAGATTATCAGCTTCATGGAGCAGGAAAAAAAGAGGTTTAATATTGTCACTATGTTGAGTTTCTGAAAATGCATCAGTGCAGCTATGGAAGCAAAGAGCCTGTTATAATTGCACTCACTGATCTGGCTTCCCTGAAGCCACATATTTTCAACATTATTGATTGCCTGGCTTTAATACAAATTGTAGAGGAAAGTATAGCAAAGAAAAAAATGTTTCTAGATTATAACTAACTCAACTAACTGCTGGGAGTTTCATATGATCCAACTCTAAGCGCCCTCTGGACTACTTTTATTGAGATTTATGCTTACCCTTTCTTTTAAATATCTCATTAATTCTAACACATTTATCCAAGGTGAGAAAGAAACAAGTCAGCTAAGGTTTTGTTTGGGGAAGTCACACTTTCAGCAGTCTAAAAATGAAGATGGCCACACTCAAAGATATGTTTTTCTATACTACTACATTATATAGTGGGGAAAAACAGACCCAGGTTTAGGCCCTTAACTAATTTTTTTCTGCAAGTATATAAAACTCTTTAGTATCTAATCTGCAATTAGCATGATTATTGAGGGTTGACTGAATAAGTTTATATACTATAATTTTAAAAATATGTATCCTTTTTGGTGAACTTTTTAGTATTCAAATGACAAGAAGGTCATGTTTCTGCAAGTAAACCCATCCTTTGATGCTCCTCTTTTCATAAGGTAGGACATTCTTTCATTCAACAATTACTCTGGAGACCAGCGTATGTGCTAAGAACTGTTTGTGTACATTTTAGTGGTTTGGAATATTTATTAAATGATGGCAGCAACTGTCACTCTTCAATCTGATACCTGCCTGAAATGAAAGGGAATGGTGGGCTTGTGCATTTATTAGCTGAACTTGAATATAAATGACCACATGTAATATGTCAAAAACCTGGCTGCATGTCTATAGACACATTTTATTTCCAATTCATGTAGGAGTTCATTTAAAGCTTAGAAGATGCCTAAGACCTATTCTTGACCCTTTCCTCTGTCTCATATTGGATATGATAATGTTGTGCCCTGGGTGTGCATCTTTTAAGCATTCTCAAGCTTCATATGACAAGATAGATGACACCTCATAGAGGGATTAACATCCTGAAACCTCTCCCTCTGGTTCTAAGAACCGGCAACAGAAAGGACATTCTAGCTTCTAGGAGGAAAATGTGTTTTAATTATGCTTTATGCAGAGTCTTGGGATGCGTGCATCACAGGCACTGGGAAAGAAAGAGAGGATTGGTTTGGTGAGGCTCTAGGGGAAGCCTCAGAGAACAGCTGTCTTTACACAGAATACAATAAACTCAGAAAAGCAGCACAGCTCAGGTGGCTTCAGTCTCTCCATCCCTCACAGCCCTGCATTCTAAACTGCCCTGTGAGATAGAGAGGGGAGAAGCTTAAATCCTGTTTTCCTGTTCCAAAAAAGAAGGCCTTCAGCTATATCTCTAATCGTTAACTTTAAACCAACACTGCAAAAGATCCAGGATGCAGTTGTACTTACTGAAATGTGCAGGTATAGTAGTGCAATGGCTCACTGAAGAGCACATTTGAATGGCAGGTATAGTTTAATTGATAATTGTGTACGAAGAGGAAAATGTAGTTGATATGTTTAATACTTATTTGTTTAAAATCAGTGGATCAATACCAAGTTGCTTTTTGCTTCCTCTCTAATGCTATTATTTTTCTATAAAAAGATGTTTTCAGATTTTGTTCTCTCTCTCAAAGGAGGCTACTCACGAAATAAGAAACGTGAAGACCATTTACTGAGTATAGAAAAAGACCTATGGTTGCTTTATGCCTGACAGTCAGCAAGGGGAAAAATGGAATTTAAACTCTCCATCCACTGCTGTTAATTCATAATTTTCTCTGTAATGAGATTGGAATGAGCTATGCAAAGAGGATGCAGCCTGCATAACAATAACAGGCTTCCAATAGATTCCAATCTCAGATTCCTACAAGAACTGGAAATAAAATGTGTCTGTAGATATGTAGCCAATTTGTATCTCTTTGTCCCAGGGCCTTCCAGAGAGCTCACACAGCAAAAACATCATGACCAATTGGACAATACCATGCTTTTATTTATTTTTTATTTTTTAACTCCATTCTTAGATTCTGTGCAGTGGGCATTTATTAATATTTGAGATATAGTGCAGTAAGTCCTTTAGGGAATAAAAAATCTGTTAATATAGTATATCAATAACTTGAATAAGAAAAATGATAAAATCAATAGATACCCAGAAAGTATTTTGATAAAAGTCCTACATGTTTCCAATTTAAACCTTTAGGAATAGAATGCTTCCTTAATTTGAAAAAAATAGTTCTCTTTCAAAACAGCAGCAACATCACACTCCATGGAGGAATGCTAGAAACATTTCCATTAACTTCAGAAACAAGTCAAGGATGCTTGCTGGAAATCATCATCATTTAATCTTATCATAGCAGTTCTGGACAGTGTGCAAAACAACAAAACAGCAATGATAGGAATGGGTATTACAACAGAGAATAATTGTTATTTATAGTTTAAACATCTATTTAATAAAAACCCAGCAACTGTTAAGGCAGAGCGACTAGAATGACCAGTCGTTATGATGCACACTGACCATCAAGGGGCAGACGCTCAACACAGGAGCTGCCCCCTGGTGGTCAGTGCGCTCCACAGCTGGAGCACCGTCTCAGCCGGAAGCCAGGCTCGTGGCTGACGAGCGCAACAGCGGTGGCAGGAGCCTCTCCTGCCTCCATGGCAGTGCTAAGGAGTTGGCAAACCATGTGGTAAGGAGCGAGCAGGTGGGCGGTTAGGAGCTAGAGGGTTCCAGATTGTGAGAGGGTGCAGGCTGGGCTGAGGGACCCCCCTGCACAAATTTCATGCATCCAAGCCTCTAGAATTTTACGTAAGTAACAAATATCCATGAATTAGCAAACCCAAGAGATCTACCAAAAATGTATTAGAGGCTCTAGTCAGTGTCTTCTGTTCCTGTCAATATATACACCCCAGCCCTAATTGGTTTGGCTCAGTTGATAGAGAGTTGGCCTGTGGACTGAAGGGCACCAGGTTCGATTCCACTCAAGGGCATGTACCTTGGTTGCAGTCACATCCTTCTGCCTTCCTCTCTGAAATAAAAAAGTGTGTGTGTGTGTATCTAATCTAATAAAAGAGCAGCATGCAAATTAATCATCACTCCGAGACACCTAAGCCACGCCCACCAGTCAGGCCATGCCCACCAGCGAATCAGAGCAGCTGTATGCAAATTAACCCAACCAAGATGGCTGGCAGCCACAGAGCTAGAGCAAACAGGAAGCTTCCATTGCACCAGTGATGGAGTTGAAACTGCCTGCCTAGGTTGGCTGGGCCTCTGCTCAAGGCAACAAAGTTTCAATTATAGAAGATAAATAAACCCCAGAAACCTGATTCCAGCCAGCCTCGCTGGGACGTTGGGTCAATGGGAGCTGTGGGCAGCCTGAAAAGGGCCCTCAAACCCTCACCCAGGCTGCCCACAGTCCTGAAAATGGCCCTCAGCTCCTCACCCAGGCTGGCCACACCCCCATGGGGTGAGGGTCCACACTGGGGGGCTTGACTGGCCTGTAAACAGCCATCAGCCCCTCACCTAGGCTGGCCAGGCACGCCAGCAGGTGGACATCACCCGAGGGGTCCCAGACTGTGAGAGGGCAGAGGCCGGGCTGGGGGACCCCTCGAGTGCACAGATTTTTGTGCACCGGGCCCCTAGTGTGTATGTGTGTGTGTGTGTGTGTGTATATCACAAAGATTTCTGGAATTCTGTGCCAGGAACCAGGGACAGAGACCAATGCATATTTTCTGCTAGGGGCCCGGTGCACAAAAATTTGTGCACTCGGGAGGGGGGGGTCCCTCAGCCCGGCCTGTGCCCTCTTGCATTCTGGGACCCCTTGGGGGATGTCCACCTGCTGGCGTGCCTGGCCAGCCTGGGTGAGTGGCTGATGGCTGTTTGCAGGCTTGCCAAGCCCCTCAGTAGGGATTCTCACCCCATGGGGCTGTGGCCAGCCTGGATGAGGGGTTGAGGGCCATTTTCAGGCTGCCCATAGTCCCTTCAAGTTTTGGGTCCCTACTAGGGTGCCTGGGCAACCTGGGTGAGGGTCTGCGGGCTATTTTCAGGCTGCCCACAGCTCCCATTGACCCAACGTCCCAGCGAGGCTAGCTGGAATCAGGTTTCTGGGGTTTATTTATCTTCTATAATTGAAACTTTGTTGCCTTGAGCAGAGGCCTAGTCAGGAAATGAAGCCTCCTGTTTGCTTCAGCTCCGTGGCTTCTATAATTGAAACATTGTTGCCTTGAGCAGAGGCCCAGCCGGCCTAGGCAGGTACTTTCCTCCATCACTGGTGCAATGGAAGCTTCCTGTTTGCTCTAGCTCCGTGGCTGTCAGCCGCCATCTTGGCTGGGTTAATTTGCATACCACTGCTCTGATTAGCTGGTGGGCATGACTTGGCCAGTGGGCATGGCTTAGGTGTCTTGGAGTGATGGTTAATTTGCATATTACTCTTTTTTATTAGATTAGATTATCTCATAAACAACAATTTATAAGTATCACAGGGTAAACTGTAATTTTTTCATTGGTAAGATAATTTTGCGTGGTTTTAGCTTGCACAGTCATTTTCTATGATCGTGCATAGCAATTCAAAGTGAGCACAACCTGTACTACGGAAAACAAGGAGGCAGAGTGTACTGGAATGATGAGCTGAATGAAAACCCCCCAGCTCAAAGTACATGGCCATTCTGTTCTTCTGCTGCCCCGATAGCCCCTTAGGAGCAGGGAGAGGTAGAGAAGCCCTCAGGGATGATTGGGGCCAGCAGCCAAAGCTCGCACCCACTGACAGTGCCCACCAATCAGGACCAGCACCAGGCGCTGGCAGTGGGTGCAAGCAGTGGCTCAGGTGCCAGCTGCAGGTGCATGTGGTGCCAGCACAGGCAGCAGGTGTGAGTGCCCGGCAGGACTGCCACACAGAGGAGCAAAATCTTTTCAGTAACTACCAGAAGCTCACCCTGATGACAGTGACCAGTGCCCTGTCTTGGTCTGGTGCCCCCACTCACCTGCTCCACCATCCCGCCATGGCCAACACCTGCTATGTTCCATTCTTGCCCCCTGGTGGTCAGCTCATGTCATAGCGACCAGTTGTTCGGTTGTTCCACCATTCAGTCTATTTGCACATTAGGATTTTATATATATAAATAGCCAAGACATGGAAACAACCTAAGTGTTCATCAACAGAAAATAAAATTATATATATATATATTTTCAATGGAATACTATTCAGCTGTAAGAAGGAAGGAAACCCTACCCTTTGCAACAACTTGGATAGACTTTGAGGGCATTATGATAAGTGAAATAAGTCAGTCACAGAAAGGTAAATACCACATGATCTCACTTATATGCGAAATCTAAAAATAAATCCCAAAGTAAACAAAAGTACTGAACTCATAGATACAGAGAATAGACAGTAGTATCCAGAGGTGGAGGGTTGGGAGGGGGGAATTGGATAAAGGTGGTCAGAAGGTACAGACTTCTGGCTATGAGATAAATAAGTACCGGAGAGGTAATGTACAGCATGATGACTATAGTTAACACTGCTCTATGGTATATTTAAAAGTTTCCAAGAGAGTGGATACTAAAATTTCTCATCATAAAGACAAACCTTTTTATTTCCCTTTTGCATCTGTTTGATATGATGACTGTTATCTAAGCTTATTGTGGTAATCATTTCACAATATATATAAGTGAAGTCATTATGTTATACACCTTAAACATATACAGTGCTGCATATAAATTAGATAGCTCAGTAGAACTGAAAGGAAGAATATTTTCTCCTATAGTTAGTTTAAATATAATGTGTTCCTTTGAAGCTTTTGCTTATAAGAGCAGGAGTTTCTGGCTCTGGTTGCCTGAGTGTGCAGCTTTGCTCCCTTTTCTTCAGGAGACAAGATTGTCTAGGTCACAAATGCCTACTGTCTCAGTTGCTATGTCAGAGAGGATGACAATTCTTATTCCAGTTCTTTCATGTGAAGTCATCCAGGTCATTTAATCTTCCATTGCAGTGACACAATGAAACCCTTTCAGCCTGATGGATTCAGGCACATCTTTCCTGGGCCGATAGCCAGGACTGAATTGATGTGCTGGTTTAAAAGCAGAAGGAGAGCATAAAGAAATGTTCAAGCCAAGGAATAAGCAAGAGAAAGAAAGAAATATCGTTCCCATCAGTGGCTCTAAGTGAGAATTTCTCCTTAAAATCCCAACAATGCTCTGCAGTGCTGTGCAAGTGGTTTGTAAGGCCAGCAAGGACTGGCGTGCTTAACGGGCTCGTGTGATTTTATTGCCTCAGGTGGGACCGCTGCTATTTTGGGCCTGACAAAGGAGTCTGCAGTGGCCCATGTGAGCAAATTTAAGAAGGTAAATCGTGTCTACAATGTGGTCAATTTGGGACGGGGAAACTTCTGAGAAGAAAACTGGACAGAGTGCAATGTGAGATGCAATCATAGACAAAATGTATCACATCCCCACATCCCTGGTGTAAAGATATACAAAAGCCAGCTGTTTTCATAGATGCTCTGTCTCCAGCTCTGAGTGTAATTGGAGAAACTAAAAGACCTGTCTCATTGGGTATATGTCCTTGCTAAGTTCTCGTACTTTCTATGATATCTTGACTTCGGAAGTTTTTCTGGGTCTGCCTTTGACTAGCAGTATGACCTTGAACAAGTTACGTACTTTTTCCAGCCCTGACTTCTTCAGTGGCAAAGTGAGAGGATTAAAGAAGATACCTAAAGTGGCTTTCAGTTGAATGGCATTGTGACTCTCAGAGAAGTTCTTCATAAGAAATGCTTTTAATTGGAGGAACGTTTGGTATCAATAACTGATTTTTTTTTTTAATTAAAAGCCCCAACCTTGTTCCAGAAAGGATTTAAAGTGACTAGCCATCACTTTATTCCTCTGGCTTGCATATATAAGGAAGTTTCTTTTTTCCCAGCCCTGCCCCATGGCTACTTCAACTAAACTGAAGCATAGTCTGGGATGTCAGAGGTTTTCAAGAGTATTTTATATTGCATCCTAGATTAATTGGCAGCATAGATTAGCACATGACTGCAGGCAATTGAGATTTACTTAAGAGAAATAAGCTATATTAAAAATAAAATATCACTCCTGTAATAGACAATTAGAAATGCTGTCAACTAATTTGGATCAAAATAGGAAAAAATTTAAAAAAAAAACATTTAAATAAAATAATTACCAGTATACTAATTTAAAGAACTACCCACCACTGCCTATCTACTCTTTATGTTTTATCTCAAACATAGGTTACAAACACACACAAATAAACAATAGCAAGCTTTGATTCAACATAAATATTTTCTTAAAATCAAAGTCAATTGGTTATATTTATAGCTCACATCTGGCTCAGACTCATACATACTTTAGGAAAACTTGACATTAAACCTCACTTGGGTCTTCAAAGTTCTCGTAGAATAATGATAGGCCTTCTAAGTCCTGATTTTCTATACATCTTCCAAAAAGCATATATATTGAACAAGGAGAATAAATGGTCTATAGTTCAAGCATACAGCATAACTAGGATATAGAAGATAGTACAATTCTCTTTTTTTAATTTATTTATTGTCAAGAAATAAAAACAGAGCCAACTCATGAGCTATGCCAGGGTGGAGAGTTGGGCTGATACTGGCAGTGGAGGAGTGAAGGTAAAATCTCCCCCCATAAAAAGAAGGGCCGCTGTGAGTAGAGAATACTAACATTGTACCTGTGCCAACCCCTTTCATGCGATTGCCTTTCATTATATGCCCCATGAAGTCAGGAAATGAAAAGTACTCAACATCGGTGATATGGCATCCTTGCCATAAATGTTTGGCCTCAACTGACTTCCAGGACAGAGCCAGAAGAATTTAGGATGTGGGGTATTCTTTAGACCAACTGACCTGGACTCTAAAGAAGATTTAGTGTCATGAAGAACCAAAAGAAGTAGTAAATAGTTTCAGACAGTGGAGCCAGGGGATGGAGGGAGGGGGATAATGAGATATAATAACCAAATATTATGTGTGGATCTTGACTGGATTCTGGATAGTTGCACAGCTATTACGGCCACCTGATGGAAGGAGAGGGAAATTTTCACACAACTGTGTGTTGCTTGAGGTTATTGAAGTAATGTGTTATTTTTTAGATGTGGCAATGGTGATGTGGTCGTGTAGGAGAATGTCTTCATTCATGAAAGATGCAAATTAAAAAATTTAGGAGTGAATTGCCATGAAGGCTGGAATCTACTTTGAGATGCTTTGGGAAAAGAGAAGCATGTCTATACACAGTGAGTGATAGAGTGGACGTGATGGAACTCTAACAGCGGGTCAATCTAATTGTTTCAACCTTTCTGTGGGTTTAAAATTTTTCAAAAGAAAAAGGCATCTTTCATTAAGCCTTTGAGATATTTAGCTGTCTATAGCAAACTTTCTGATAACATTGCCCAAGTGCTCATATAATTTTACTCTCTGACTGCAAGCAGAGAGGAGAAAGACAGGAGGGAAGTCATGCATCTCCAAGTTCCAGTTTGTGTCATACAGATGTTGTGCCTGTCTGGAGTTTCCTGACGCAGTGTTTCTCAAAGTGCGGCCAGTGAACCACTTGTGAGCCTGCATGATGCTGGGCCTGCCCCAGATCTGCTAGAACTCAGGAGGTGGGACCCAAGAGTCCAAATCTTAGCCAGTTTCCTGTGAGTCTTTGCATACTCAAGTTCGAGAAGCTTTGCTCTAGCAACTGACTCCACACTCAACCCCACCAACCCCACCCCTAATGACATTTAGTATGAACATTAATTTACATTATAAATTATTTTAGCAGCAATTAATGTGAACATTAATTAGCACTGTAAATTGTTTTTAGCAACATTTAGTATGAACATTAATTAGCATTGTAAATTGTTTTTAGTAACACTTAGTATGAACATTAATTCGAATTGTAAATTTTTTTTAGTGGGCTACATTAGAATTTTAAAAAATAAGCCATGCAGAGAAAGAACAATATGAGAGCAAATCCAGAAGGGATACACTCCTTGAGGAGGTTCCCAACTTGGGTGCATCACCCAGCTCAGACATCATTCCACACTATTCCACTGTATTTGTAGTATGACTCCTGACACGGACCTCTAAGTCAAATGCATTTAATTCCTAAAATAATCACAGCTTCTTTCTCTCCCCTTCCTCTACCCACTCTCATCCCCCCCATGATTATTCACAACTCTGATTATCATGTTTAAATAGAACAACTGCTTTCAGAGGGACTTCTTCACACTGGCTTAAGATTTTATATTAACTAGATAGAGGACATAACCTAGTACCATCCACTGCAATCAACAAACCTAAAGGAAATAAGATAAGGCGGTTAAGATTTGATGGGGGTGGAGGAGGGATGACAGGCTGAAGGAGCATGCTGGAAGTGTGGAATTCTGTCTGAGCCTGGTGGTGCAACAAAGTTGAGAACCTCCATCAGCTGGGGCCATGAGAGGGCCCAGAGTTCTGAGAGTGCTAAGAGAGAGAAAGGAGTGTCAAGGATGGGCCAGAGGGCAATGGGAAAATAATTTTGCATACAGAATTTGGGGAAGAAAAGGAAAAACTTTAATATTATATTTACAAGTAATTTGGATGAGTTCTTGGTTGTGGACCTTGATTGTAGATACTAAAACATCAGCCTTAAGTCATTTGCACTGGAGTTCCTCTTAATGCAATGCCTTTTTAGACTCCTGGAAAAAAGCACTACTTCCTCATCCCATTCAGGAAAATTTGGGATTGATATCTGATAAGAGCTCATCAAAGGTGCAGCACCATTTCCATAATCTCTGCTGTTCACTTGTGATAAGGGAAGAACCCTGGGTGGTGAGGAGTGGCAGCTAGTGGATAGTGGGTTTCTTTGGGGGTTGATGAAAATGTTCTACAGTAGATTGTGGTGATAGCTGCACAACTCTGTGAATATACTAAAAACCATTTGATTGTACCTTTTAAATGGATGAATTGTATGGTAATGTGAGTTATCCTATATAATAAAGAGGGAATATGCAAATTGACCACCACTCCGGTCAACTTGCACCCACAGCTGAGGCTAAGTTCGCATAACGAGCCTTAAGGAGCAATCAGCAGGGACCTGAGTCTGCGTGCCCACCCACCTCCTGCATGGGGCTTGAGAGGGGACCTCAGGTCATGCCTTCCACCTGCAGGGCTTGACAGGAGACCTCAGGCTGCTCCCCCCACCCTGGCACCAGGTCAGAGGAACTCAGGCTACACCCTCTTCCCTGGTGCCAGGCCGGGGGACCTCAGGCCATGCCCCCCCCTGGCCCCAGGCCAGGGGACCTAAGGCTGTGCCCCCCACCCAAAGGAACTTGATGGGGGCCCTCAAGGTGTGCCCTCTGCTCTGGTACTGGGCCAGGGGACCTCAGGCTGTGCCCCCTACCCCGCGCCAGGCTGGGGGATTACAGGCCACTCCCTCCACCCAGCAGGGCTTGATGGGGGACCTCAGTCCATGCCTCCCTGCCCTGGCACCCAGGGGACTGAGGCTGCCCCCCCCCCGCCCCCGCCACCTGGCAGGGCTTGACAGGGTGGGACCAGCTGGGTCTGGATCTAGCCCAATGAAGGGAGGACATTCAGCTTTGGGTCTCCAGCGATTTTGAGGTGCATGTGGGTGATTGAGACTTGACTCTGGGTTCCATGGTGTACCCCAGACTCTGGCAGGAGGAAGATTTTCATATATGTTTTACTAATTTTCTTTAATCTCTAACACTTCTATTATAGAGAAAGGGCAAATAGCAATATTAAAATATTTCCTCTAATTAATCCCCTTTTAATGTGCATGAATTTCGTGCACTGGGCCACTAGTATCTCAATAAAGCGGTAACACATGTATTTAAAGTCAGTAAAAGCATATCTAAGGGTCACAAAGAAGAGAAAAAGATGAGGTCTCTTTGGAAATTACAATTTGATTCTTTGGGAAAACCTCTAAACTATGCACCAGAAAGCCAAGGACAAATTCAGGAAACTTCTTGTTATCTAAGTTGGGAGGAGAGTAATTATGAAACTTTCCAAGAAACATGGATAAAAACGATAAAAAATAAAAGATGGATTCTTTTGCAAAGCCTGCCAATTACTTCTGTGTTTCTTAAGTAGGTAAAGTAACCAGAGGGAATATAAAGAGAAACTAAGAGTGTGGGCTACATTTCAGGACAAACTTCATGTATTATTTTTTAAGTATATAGCATATTAAAGAGCTAACACTGAGATGATGTAGGCTGACAGATGAGTGGGATTGTTCAGGTACTGTTATTATAATAATTGAATTTTCAGAAACAGAAACTCATAGATAGACAAATGTGACTCCCAGCCTGTATCTCCTCTGCCACGTAATGTTTCAGGGACCTCAAAACCCTTTACTTCAATTTGTTTGTCAGGGACAGTAATGTCTTTTCTTTAAGCAATGTCACCCAAAAACTCCTTAGGTCTTGGGGATGAGGAGGGGGTAGGGAAAAAGAGGGCCTATCAAATTAGGAGCCTTGCGGCCTTGCAAATCTCAGAAAGTAGAACCATAGAGCCAGTTGAGGTCTGAGGTCTGGGCATCTGGGTCAGACATCCCATTTCCCAGGGCTCTGGGGTGTGTAGAGCTGGAAAGACTATGGGGTATCTTGGGGAGAAATCAAAGCAAAAGTCAGGCAGACTGTCTAAGTGAGTCGCCAATCACACAGGTTTAAGAGAGAAACCATATGAGAGAAGAGGGTTTGAAGCAGAGGGTAGAGGTGAGTCTAGGAGTCATCTCAGTGGTCATTATGGAGTGCTACAGGCTCTTACAGGTTGGACAAGGAAGGCAAATGGCTCAAACTCAAAGACTCACTCCCTATTCCTAATTCCATCTCAATTCCTAGGGCCAAATCAAAGAATGATGAAAGCCCGTAGTTTGAACAGCCAGGCAGTCAGCAAAATCTCCAAGGATAATGGTGTTTAAGGATCCATTGCTAAACCATCCTCACTACAAACATTTATTTGTTACATCAGGTTGCACAGTTTTTGGAAGTAAAACCCATTTCTTAGCCCTGGCTGGATAGCTCAGTTGGTTAGAGCATCATCCCAGTACACCAAGATTTCAGGTTTGATTGCTGGTCAGGGCAAATACAAGAATCAACCAAGGAATGAATATTCCTTGGAACAAAATTCAATGTTTTTCCTCTTTCTCTCTCTCCAATCAATCAATCAATCAATCAAAACACAAACAAACAGCCCTAACCAGTTTTCCTCAGTGGCTAGAGTGTCCGCCTGTGGACTGAAAGGTCCCAGGTTCGATTCCGGTCAAGGGCATGTACCTTGGTTGCAGCCACATCCCCAGTGGGAGGTGTGCAGGAGGCAGCTGATTAATGTTTCTCTCTCATCGATGTTTCTAACTCTATCCCTCTCCCTTCCTCTCTGTTAAAATAATCAATAAAATATATTTAAAAAACAAAACAAAACAAAAACAAACACACATTTTCTTACCCTGGCCATTTACTGGCTGAGCTGGTGCAAGTGTTGGAAGCCAATTAAGCTCTCTAAGAGTTAGTCTCCTCATTTGTAAAATGGGCATAATAATAGGGTCTACCTTACAGGGTTATTATAAGGATCACGTGAGATAAGACTTAAAAAGCACATAGATTAGTCCTTGGCACGGGGTATGCATTGCCTTCTGCATCAGAATCAGTGTTATTGTGAGTATATATGTTGTTCTTAGTGATACTGAGGCTCATATCCTGGGGTTTGGACTAATCAAAAAAGTTCCTGTCTGGCAGCTAGTGATATCCCTGGATTTCTTGATAACACTTGTGACCAAGAACATGTCATATTGGCCTGCTGAGTGCTCATTGTGTGATAGGCCCTCGCGTGTGTGTTTTATTTAGGGTATATCTTTTTAACTTCAGAATAACTCTGTGAATAAACAGACCCATTTTACACATTAGAGAGCAAGCTCAGAAAATTAAAACTCTGTCACTCTTGTTCCTCTGATATTCTCATTTCCATGCTTTCCATCATTCTAGTCTATATGTTTTTAGCTTTCCCTAAATAATTATCTACCCAAGTTCCACTCTTTCTGGCCATGCCATCTTTTCCTTGATGCATTTACTGAGCTGCTTCATCATCATCATCATCATCACCACCACCACCAACAACAACACATCAACAACACATTCACATTGCTCCCTAGTCTTTAATTTTTTGAGGGCAGAGTACAGCGCAGTGTGCATAGCACTTGACAACAGACATTGGACTTGAAAAAATGACTGAAATTTTCTGAGTCTGAGTTTCTTCAGTTGTAGAAAGTGAGTGGTAATATGTAACTCATAGTGTAATTGTGAAATTGATTAAATAAAATAATAGGTGGAGAATTCTTAGTTTAGCCTATGGCACATAATAGGTGTTTAATAAGAATTAGCTCCCTTCTCTTTATATCACAGTGACCCTTAACAGAGTTCTTTTCACCTTATTCTACTACTATATGAGAGAAACTTGGCAAAATTAGGAGGAAATTGAAACAACTTTCCTTATATTCATTTAGCAAATATTTATTGAGCATCTACTATGTTCAAGAAACTGCAAGATATTGGGGATCTGAACATGACCAAGACAAAGACTCAGCCCCCATTGAGCTTTTCATTGAAGGAATTCTTAGGAGACCTTCCTCAACTTTTTCTCCAAATTAATAAGTGGTCTTCCATCTCATGTGACTTACGGGAATTAGTTGTAATAGTTCAAATTATAAGTATTAGGAATAGTAATATTTTTGCTTTCTTTGCTTATTTGCTGACAAGGAGATTCTCTAAAGTTTGGACAGCTATTTCTTGGTCAAAGCCAGGAAGAAAACCCAACACAGGGCAAAAGGGCTTCCCTTTCCATTTACTTTGTCCATGAAGGTATAAGCAAATTTCTAGATTTATTTATTTATTCACTTATTTATTTTATTTATTTAAGATTCTGGCAGGTCCAAGAGCTGTGTGAATTTTCACCACAGGATGATGAAGAAAAAAATGTCCTCTCTTTCTCACAATCTTTACAGAATTAATGAATGGGTTCACTTACATTTTTAAAAATAAATATTGAACATCTATACTTGAATGTCTCCTTAGGGTGGAGTCTAAAGGCAGCAAAGACTTCTGAGGGTGAGCCCTGGTCTGTTGCAGCAAGGAATCCTGTGGAATTTAAACAAGCTGCATCCTACCAGTATATTGCTGGTGTGGAACTGTACTTTATGCTGAAGGCTGTTGGCCCAGAGACTGTTCAGGAGGAGTTAGAAACCTCTAGAGATGAAGGAATGTTCCTGACCTCTATCTACAGAGCCAAATGGATTCCAGGAATAATGCACTTAAATTGGAATTGGAACCATTTATTCTCTCCACTCACCCAGATAATTCAGAATTTCAGGCTTAAAACTTTGGAGGCTTCCTGGCCTTTACTCTGTCACACCCCATCTCCACACTATAAGAAAGCTTCCTGCCTCTACCATCAAAACATGTCTAGGGTCCAGTTACCACTCACCACCTCCTCTATTCTCACTGTCCAGGCCACTTCATCTCCTGTTTAAATTACTGCAGGAGCCTCCTGAGAGATGCTTTGCTCCTGT
This sequence comes from Murina feae, assembly GCA_004026665.1. Taxonomy (NCBI): domain Eukaryota; kingdom Metazoa; phylum Chordata; class Mammalia; order Chiroptera; family Vespertilionidae; genus Murina; species Murina feae. The sequence goes on along the minus strand of PVJC01004672.1, from coordinate 12,187 downwards.
CCTTGTCCCCATGCAGGGGTTCAAAATATTCCACCCCAAAATATGCCACTTAAGGATCATATTGAGCTGGAGGCATTTGACATTCAACAGATTCAAAAAGAAGCCGTCCTGGAGCCCTTATCTGACTGAAAGCAAAAACTCTTGAGACATGAGCGTGGCCCTAAATCTCTCCCGGGGAAGTTTCTTGGCCAGGCAGAAGTTGGAAAGTTGGCACCGAGATCAACCTGTACAAACAAACCTTGCTAAGACAGCCCTTTTCTCCTTTATCTTCCAGTTTCCACAATATACTTCCTTTCCCACAGCTTGCAGCCCCTGGAAGCCTAAAACCCCTTCCTTTGTCTTGTCATGTCTCAGACTATTGCTCTTTGCTAAAAAATTGTACATAAACTCTAAAGCCTATCTACTTCTTTGAGTCTTCACTTCTTTTCTAGGAAGGCCCTCCCCCCCATTACATAAAAATTAACATCAAGTAAAATTTGTATGCTTTTCTTCTGCTACGTCTTTTGTCAGTATAATGTGTGGGGCCCCAGCCACTGAACCAAAAGAGGGTAGAGGAAAAAGAGCCTTTCCTCCCCTTCCCAGACCTTTCTCCATCCAGAGTGATCCTCTCAAATTTAATTCAGATCATGTCACTGCTCCCATCAAAACTCTGCAGTGACCCCCCACCTTACTCAGAGTAAAATCAAATTCCTTAGGATAGTCCACAGGCCCCGCAGGACCTGGCTTCCATGACCTGCCTGCCTTACCACACCTTTTCAAGCCCCTTGCTCACCCTCTCGCTACACCGAGTTCATGCTTTTCTTCAAACAGGCCTTCCCGTGGAAGCTTCCCTCTGCATACCATGTTCTTCCTCCCGAGATCTCCATGGTGCATCACCTCAGTCCTTCAAGTGTTAGGTGTCACCTCCCCAGTGGAGGTACCCTGTTCATCCTACTAAAACTGCCTCCCACTTCCTGACATTCCCAACACTCTTTCCCGCTTCAGGATTTATCGCCTTCGGATACAGTAGCAGATGTATTTATATGTTTTGCTTATTGTCTCTCTTCTCCGACTAGACTACAAACTCTACCAACGCAGGGATTTTATTTTGGTTTGCTCTTCTCTGCAGTATCCCTAGTACCTAGAAGAGCACTTGTTACATGGTTAGGAGTTCAAGACCTATTGTTGAGTGAATATGTTGTTGTTTGTTCAGAAGGGATCCATCGCAGCTCAGTAAGTAGAGTGGTGAGCCCCAGTCTCTCTCTCCGCTCTTTTTGGAGTGCCGAGACGTGAATAGTCACCGGGAGTGCAGCTGTGGGTTCAGTCACGCCTTCATGCCCGCTTCTCAGTGTAGGTGATCACTCACTGCTAATTATCCAGGAAAAGACAGCTGAATTATGATTTGCTTGTGCAGCAATTTTCTTAAAATGGATCAATGTTGATTATTCAAGGGGGGTGAATCTTACAAAGTCTCTGACTTCAGTCTTATGTAAGTCTTCAGCTTTCAGGTAGAAAGACAAGCAAGCTCCAGAATTCTCTTTTAAGAAGTCATCTTCCTCCTCCCTCTTTCAGTTGTTTAACCCTTTAATGTTTTGGCCAACTGTTGAGAGAAAAACAGGAAGATAAGTCAATATAAGAGATCCATTTTAGTTGCTCTGATGATATTGAAACTACTTTGCACTCATACTGATACTAAAATTGGCTAAAAACATAGACACTTCAGCTTCAGTGTCTTGTCTTTGGCATCATGTAGTTTATTAGGTGCTAGAGAGTATAAAAAAGAGGAGTCCAGATAGTATTTCTTTTTTTTTTTAAATCTTTGTTGTTCAGATTATTACAGTGTTCCTCTTTTTCCCCCCATAGCTCCTCTCTTCCCATTTCCCACCCCTCCCTCTGCTCTTACCCCCTCACTGTCCTCATCCATAGGTGTACGATTTTTTGTCCAGTCTCTTCCTGCACCCCCACACCCCTTTCCCCCTGAGAATTTTCAGTTCACTCCCTTTCTATGCCTCTGTTTCTAGTCTATTCACCAGTTTATTCTGTTCATCAGATTTTTTATTCACTTGATTTTTAGATTCACTTGTTGATAGATATGTATTTGTTCATAATTTTTATCTTTACTTTTTCTTCTTCTTCCTCTTCTCAAAGGATAACTTTCAGCATTTCATATAATACTGTTTGGGTGGTGATGACTCCTTTAGCTTTTTCTTGTCTGTGAAGCTCTTTAGCTGACCTTTAATTCTGAATGATAGCTTTGCTGGGTAAAGTAATCTTGGTTGTAGGTTCTTGCTATTCATCACTTTGAATACTTCTTGCCACTCCCTTCTGGCCTGCATGGTTTCTGTTGAGAAATCAGCTGACAGTCATATGGGTACTCCCTTGTAGGTAACTAACTGTTTTTCTCTTGCTGCTTTTAAGATCCTCTCTTTGTCTTTTGCTCTTGGCATTTTCATTATGATGTGTCTTGGTGTGGTCCTCTTTGGATTCCTTTTGTTTGGGATTCTCTATGCTTCCTGGACTTGGAAGTCTTTCTTTTACCAGGTAGGGGAAGTTTTCCGTCATTATTTCTTCAAATAGGTTTTCAATATCTTGCTCTCTCTCTTCTTCTGGTACCCCTATAATTCTGATGTTGGTATGCTTGAAATTGTCCCAGAGGCTCCTTACACTATCTTCATATTTTTGGATTCTTTTTTTTTCTGGTTGGGTGTTTTTTGCTTCTTCATATTTCAAATCTTTCACTTGACTCTTGTAATCCTCTAGTCTGCTGTTGGATCTCTGTATATTATTCTTTGTTTCAGTCAGTGTATGCTTAATTTCTAGCTGGTCCTTTTTCACATCCTCAAGGGTCTCACTAAATTTATCAGCAATCTCTAGAAAATTCTTGAAAACCCTTATAAATGTGGTTTTGAACTCTATAGCCAATAGTTTGCCTTCCTCCATTTCTGTCAATTGTGACCTGTTTCTTTGTCTCTACATTTTGGCTGCTTCCCTGTGTTGATAGAGTGGCTTTCTGTGCGAGGTGTCCTATAGGGCCAAGTGGCTCAGTCTTCCCAATTATCTGAGGTGGACACTCTTGGTGCACCCTTTTGTAGGCTTTGTGCACAGTCTTGTGGTAGTTAAGCCTTGATTGTTGTAGGTATCACTAGTAAGAATTGACCTCCAGGCCACTTGGCTATGAGATTCAGCTATGTCTATGGTGGGAGAACTTCTGTGCTGGAGACACCCTTATGGGTCAGACTTGCTTCAGTGGGACTTTGGTGCTCACTGAGTCTGCCCCTTAAGTGTGTCCCTTATGGATCTGAGGAGTTGTAATCTGGGTGGTCCTGCTCTGACCACTAGATATACTGATTCTTGTATCTCTAAGGAAGTGCTAATTTAGCTTCTGCCTGAGGCTACCCAGCCTTTTATATGCAAAAGCTGCTGAGTGCAGCTTGGGTGGGCAGAGTCTCGGGGAATCAACAGGGCAGAGCAAACAGCAATGGCTGATCTTCAGCCCAGCCCTAAGAGGCACCAGGTCCCAGTGTCCCTGGGCACCACCAAGAGAAAGATGCTCTGGAGTTCCTCCCGCTGCCAGACAGTCCAGCTTCTCCCTATGTGAGTCTGAATCCCCAGAAACTGGAGTTCAGAGCCGTTGGGAGCTTGTGACTTCCTCCGGATTGAAAAAGAGAACCCTGTCCTCAGTTGCCAGCCCTTTCCACAAGCCCTTTCTGTGCGCACCTCCATACCTCTGCACTATACTTCCGCACCTCCTCTGAGTCTCAGTGTGCTTTTCTCTTTCTAGTTATCGAATTTCCACTCAGCCAGCCTTACTGTGGATCTGGATGGTATCCATTTTTTCTTTTCATTGTGGTTTTGAAATGGTTGTGAGAGGCAACAATTTCAGGTGTTGACCTATGCTGCTATCCTGGTTTCTCCTCCAGATAGTATTTCTTAAGTCTGCAAGGATTCAGGTTAGGAGCTGGAAATGTCTCTTTTTAGTGCAATCAGCAGCTATATTATGGAACTAAATTTAGGAAGAAGAGGAAGGTTCTAAAGAGAATTGCCCAATTTAGGTCTAGACTCCTCATCTTATAGAGCACATTTTACTAATTGGATCATTAAAGCCTTGCATTATGTCTGACCCAAAACAAAGTACAAGCACATTTCCTGTCTACAGAACAGCACTGACTGTTTCAAACAAGCTCTTGAAGGTAGGTAACAATAGAGCCACCTTTTCTAACCCTCCAAGAGGCAGCCTGTGTGGGGTGGATGGTGTGTGGTGGTAGATGGCATGTGCTTAGATAAGTAACTTTTTTTTAAGAGAAAAAAGAAGGCAGAAAAATACAGACAAAGAAACCTGTGGGTTCTACCAAGGTACACCAGAAACTTTTAATTTTAATTTCCATAGCTGACATGATAGGGCTTAGCTAGAATTTCAAGAAAAAATACCTTCCCACCACCAAAGAAAATAGAGAAAAAAGAAGTAGCCATTTTGACATGGCCAGAGAGGATGTCTAAGATTCTGAGGCTCTGGCTTCTACATATTTTATGTTGAGTTTTAAAATATATTGGTAATAATAATTAAAATAATAGTCATTATTTATTGCTTGCTAAGGGCCAGGAGCCAAGCTTACCATCTAACTTTCTTACTTAGCCTTCAAAATAATTAGTATGGCAGGTAGTGCTCCCATTATAGAGAGGAGAGAACTAAGGTTTAGAGAATTTAAATTATTTGCCCAAGGTTATATAATAGAGCGTAGCTTGAGCTCAGATCTATGTAATGCCAAACTCTATGCTTTAAAACACGACAACATATTGCCTTAACTTCTCAACCTTACCAGATCTAACCCCTTCATCACAAATATTTTATTGTTCCTTTATTACTTTAAAATAAATTTCATAGCCGTGGACACAGACAATAGTACGATAGGCCTGGGGAGGGGCGTAGTGGAAGGGGCCAATGAGGGGGAAAAGGGAGACATCTGTAATACTTTCAACAATAAAGATATGTTTTAAAATTTTCATAGATATTATTGACTATTCTATAATTTTGAAAAACATTCAAAATCCTAAGTATATGAAGGAGAGAGAGATAACATGTATTCAAATCTATGATAATAAAAGCTAGTTAGTCCGGACAGCTGAATGACCTTCTAGATGACCTTCCTGATGAAGCCGGGGCTGCAAGGGCCAGGGCAAGCCGCCATGGGCTAACCACTTTCATGAATTTTGTGCACCGGCCCTTTAGTATAGAAATAAGCAAGCTTGACCATACAGTAATGTCGCCAGGTATTTGCATGTATGTGAAGAATCATTATGAATGCAAATAACATTAGCAGTGTTGCCATGGGTAACATGAATTTTTAGAATAAAAAACAATAAAACAAAGTATAACCTTCCTTCCATTTATACAATAGTTGTATTCTTGAAAAATTTAATAAAAATGAAAGTCCAACCTCCCTCCTTTAATTTTTTGTCTGTTTATATGTAAGGCATATTTTAGTTATATAGGCTCAGATTATGATAAACTTACATATTAGTTGAGACTTTAGAATGTCAAGAGATGCAAGATGACTATTTATTAAATACCAGTGGAGCCTTCCAGTTTTTTAAAAATATATTTTATTGATTTTTTACAGAGAGGAAGGGAGAGGGATGGAGAGTTAGAAACATTGATCAGCTGCCTCCTGCACACCTCCTGGGGATGTGCCGGCAACCAAGGTACATGCCCTTGACCGGAATCGAACCTGGGACCTTTCAGTCTGCAGGCCAACATTCTATCCACTGAGCCAAACCGGTCAGGGCTCCAGTTATTTTTAATAGATAAAAACAAAACTCCCCAAAACACACCACCACAAATTTTCAAAACACTCTCTAAGGGCAGTACCACTCCCTTTAAGAACTATTGGCAGATTTAGACCATTTTTAAGTGTTTAGGTTACCTAACAAAAACAAACATTTGTATCACCCAGAGCTCTGTAAAAATATACCAAGTATTCAGATATTATATTTATAAAGTTGAACATCTGAAACATATAATGTTATTAACCAATGTTACCTGAAAAAATTGAATAAAAAAGTACACCATAGGATTTCTTGAATTACTCCTAAGGCCTGAATATTCCATCTTTTTCACATCTATTAAGATGAGGCAGACAAAGCAGGCACACTCATATTCTTCCAAGACTGAAACCAGACATCATGGAACACATACACGCACGCACACACGCCCTTTATCAGCTAAAGTGGTTATGGCTATTTGATTAGCTGACTTAAGGTATGTTCACCTCCAATGCAATTGCCAGATATAATTACATAGACTCCAGAATCACTAGTCATACTAACTGTCTACATTCACTGCAGCCTGATGGGTGTAGAAATGTGCTTCTTAAAAAGCCTAAACAAGTGGATAAATAAAATATATATCTAAGTCAAAGGAGCACAGTGACTTGTATTTCATTCTTTGCTCTTGGATGCCATAGAAGACATAGCTATTGTTCACCAAATATTTCATGTACTTTGCTATCATTTTTCAGCCTCTTAGTTAAAGCTGGAATGTGTGACTAATTTTGCCTAAGGTTGAGAGCACAAATGATGGAAATCACTTCTAGCATAAATACTTAACAACTGGTATGAGTACTTCATCCTCTCTCTTTCTCTGCCACAGTAGATAACGGAGCCACATTTTCTAGATGTACAGCTACAAGCTGATAGTGCCTCTGACTCTGAGTGACTACATAGAGCAGAGTCCCCAACCCATGTTGCACATGTAGCATGAGCAAAAAAAGAAAGCTGGACAAAAATAAGGCCCACTGGAATTTGGGATTTTTTTTAACTGCGTGGCCTAGTTTATTTTAATCTAGTAACTTGAGCACCCACTTCCCCATTTATAAGTCCATAGCCATTGAGTCACATTCTGTGGAGAAATATTACAATTGCCAATAAATCTGATTAGAAATAATCTTACATAAATGTGTTTTATATTTATGGACAAATTCTTTTCTCAGTTTTACAAAGCCTCTTAATTCATGTCATTTATTATTATATTATAATGAAGGAGGCAGGTAATATGTTAAGAGATAAGTTATTAATGTGTAATAGACTGTCTTGAGAAATTTTCCAATAAGATTCTACAACATATTCAAGTAATTTATCTTCTGGTAAAATTATTCAAATCCTTTTTACTCAAAATCTTTAAAAATAATTTTAAAACATGTTTTTAGCCCTGGCCAGTTTGACTCAGTGGTTAGAGTGTCAGCCAAAGGACTGAAGAATCTCAGGTTCAATTCCCAGTCAAAGGCACATATCTTGGTTGCAGGTTCAAACCCCAGTTCCTGCTTGGGGACACATGCGGGAGGCAACCAATCAATGTGTCTCTCTCATATTGATGTTTTTTTTTTTTCTCTCTCTCTCTCTCCCTCTCTCTCCCTCCTTTCTACTTTCTCTAAAAATCAATGGAAAAAAATATTAGATGAGGATTAAAAATTATATGTGTGTATAACTATATATATAAAAGCCTAAGCAACCATTAGGACCAGATGACTGGATGACCAACTTGTAGCTATGATGCACACTGACCACCAGGGGGCAGATGCTCAATGTAGGAGCTGCCCCCTGGTGATCAGTGCACTCCCACAGCCAACCTTCCTCAGTTCCTCCCCACAGCCGGCCAGCCACAATTGGCCCTGATCACTGGCCAGGCCGAGGGACCCCACCTGTGCATGAATTTGTGCACCGGGCCTCTATATTTGTGTACACACACACACACATATGTATGCTTTAATTGATTTTAGAGGAAGAGAGGGATAGAGAGAGAGAAAAATTGATGAAAAACATTGGCTGCCTTCTGCATGCCCCCTGCTGGGGATCGAGCTTGCAACCCAGGCATATGCCCTGACCAGGAATCAAACGGTGACCACTTGGTTCATGGGTTGACACTGAACCACTGAACCACTAAACCACACCAGCTAAAATGATTTCAGTAATCACTTTTATAAGTAAGCTAGAGAATATATCAAACAAAGTTATGTATGTAATTGTTAGTATATTAAATTTTATTTCTATTTGGAGGTTTTTTTCTTCTCTGATACTTAAAATAGTATGACCCAATGGAAGGAACATGGGATTTGGAATCTGAATTAAATAGAGTAGGAAGTAAAGGAATTGATTTTCTTGTGTACCTGAAAAGCCCCTGGGTTCCCTGGGTTCAGGGATGACTGCATTTAGATACTTAAAAGGTGTCATTAAGACCAATTTCTCTCTATCTCTCATCTTTCCTTTCCTCTGCGTTGATCCCATTTGTAGCAGGCTTCTCCCTCTCCTTTTAGTAGCAAGAGGTCATCAGCCATTATAGGTATCTGCTTTCAAAATCCCATTGCAATCAAAAAGAGAGAAAAACCCTTCTCTTTCGATTTCTGTGGAAAAGTCAGGTAGTTCTCTCTGATAGGCTGTGGTTGTGTCACATGACACTTCTGGCCACTGTGCCTAGAAGGACATGATGACCTGGTCAGTTGTGCCCTGTGTCCCACACCAACGCTGGGGCCTTAGAGTTAACCCAGCCACACCACAGGACGGGGAGGATGCTGGGCTGGCAAAACCAATGTGTCCCCACTACGGACTCAGACACACATGAGCTAAGGCCTCTGAGGACCTTACTACCTGTGTAAATCGTTTATCCTCTCTCTGTGAAATGGTATGAAAGGTGAAGAATACCAGCATCCAGGATTCCGAGATGATGTTACGAGTGAAACAACTTAACGCCCCTTATTCAATGTGGACTGCAGAAGGCACTCAATAAAAGGCAGCCTGAATTCAGGTCACTTGGTATTAAATAATGACATGAACATGGCACTGTTGTGTCTGCCTCTGTTGTGGAAAAACCCCAGGGCATGGCTTTCTCTCTGCCTCACTCCACTCACAGAGGGCATCTCCTTGCCAGGTTCAATAAGCAAAAGTGATGAGTGTCATTAGCATTACTAAAATGCACACCTGCATTAGCTGCATCAGAGCAGCTGTGTTTACTAAAATTCACCAACCTTTCCACAGTAATTTCTCACTCATTACTGAGAGGTGGAGAATTATATTCTATTTGATTATAAACATACCCCCTATAATTTCATCATGGAAAAATGAACTTGGCATTAGCCCTGTGCAGCTCTCATTGCCATTCTTTCCCTGACTCCATAGGGCCCTCCTTTCACCACCAGCATTGCTTTGCTTTTCTACTGCATAGGTACCTTATGTAGCTGCACCAGCAGTAAGAGAAGGGCCACTGTGCCTGCAGGAATGACTGATCCTGAGTCACTGGATTATTGCTCTCAGAGTACAGGGAGGACCATACATGGAACATAGGTTGTCCCCTGGGACGCCTCTTCGTCTCTCCTGAATTAATAGTACAAATAAACGGAAAACTGAGAGCTAATCAGAAACTGCTATTCCATGGGGCCTAATACTTTATCAATAATAATGAGTTAGTTTGGTTAAGTAATCTCTATCACTGAGTCTTAAAATAGGACCTTAATCAGTAGTTCCTCATTTGTCTTCATAGTGTAGATTAGTATTTCTTCTGAAATTTCAGATTTAGCCAAATACAAACAGCATTTAACATCAACTACAGCCACTGACTTTTAGGAATTCTTTTCCATCTTATCCTGCTGATGTCCTGAGGCCATTGATCTGGAATCTGGCCAAAAGGGACATAAGATAGTAGGGTTTTTTTTTTTAAAAAAATAAGATTAATATGAAGATTAGTTTTCTTTGTTTGCAAGCATTATTTACCCCAGTAAGTAACAATGCAATTTATGTTAAATAGTTGAATTCTTGAATTTATATATTTACCATTAATACTCAGTCAATAATTTGATAGGTTCTATTTTATGAAACTTGAGTATGTGAATTGTATGAGTTTAATAAAGCAACATTTCCAAGCACAGAAAGAAGAAAATGGTTGATCATTACAAATGAATATTTATTCTAGAAAAAAACTTCATTCTGTTTTAGTCGCATTTATTTACCTCTCTACAGGTCAATTTTTATCAATCCTTTTAGCTGCCTTCGTGACAATTCTAACGTCCCATCTTTGTATGTTTCACATTTATCTTACTATCTCCAATACCTAGCAAGACACCTTACACATTGTAAGAGCCAAATTAATATTTGGGAAGCTGAACTTAATTTGAAAAATATAAAATTACAAGTGATACAGGAAAGGCCTAAAGATCCGTTAGCTATTTATTTGTCCTGGTAACATCAGTTTTATTGATTTCCTGGAAAAGTCATTTTATAATTGGAAGGACAGTTTTGCTAATGATTCATTTGGAACTTCTCTACCTTTCATTTCATCCCATTAATCCCTTGGAAGTTTTTAGTTTCATAATTTAATAGTTAAAAGTACATGGTCTTGAATCACAATGAACCCTTTTAAGTGGCCTTCTATTGTATTAAGATTTTGTAGGTAAGTAAGTTATTTGATCTTATTCTTTTAAAATATATATTTTATTGATTTTAGAGGGGAAGGGAGAGGGAGAGAGAAATAGAAACATCAATGAGGAGACAGAATCATTGATTGGCTGCCTCCTGCACACCCCACACTGGGGACTGAGCCCCCAACCCAGGCATGTGTCCTTGGCCGGAATCGAACCTGGGACCCTTCAGTCCGCAGGCCAATGCTCTATCCATTGAGCCAAACCAGCGAGGGCTGATCTTATTCTTTATTTAAAAATACTTTTTTTGACTTCAGAGGGGAAGGGATAGGGAGAGAGATAGAAACATCAGTGATGAGAGAGAATCATTGATCAGCTGCCTCCTACACGCCTCACGCTGGGGATCAAACCCTTGACCCAGGCATATGCCCTGACCAGAAATCAAACCGTGCCTTCCTGGTTCATAGGTTGACGCCCAACCATGAGCCACACAGGCTGGGTTAATCTTTTTCATAAAATAAAAATCATCAAAATGATTGAGGTTATTAGTACATGTTGTGTCTTCTTAAACTTTTCTTGGATTATTTGTGGTCTTCATTCATTAAGGCAGGCATTAACAATCACACTGAACAGAACAGGGAGCCAAGATTAAAACTATTTATTCCTGACCATTTTGCAGCATGGCAAGGCCAGGCTGAGAGACAAGCTCACTAAGACAGCTTTCCTCTGCCTCGCACTCTCCCAGGTGCCTAATGCCTAACAGCTGCATCAGCTCACCCGTGTCGTTTAGTGCACTCAGAGATGATTTGCTTTCCTCAGCATGCCTGGTGCATCCACAGATGCCTTCTTGGCCTCAGAATATCAAAGTATCTTCCCAGGTAACTGACTTCCCATGAGTGGCAGGTGGAGGAAGAACAGAACAGTGATACTTCAGCAACCATGTCCCAGCGTCTGACCCACACTGCTCAGTATTTTCTTCCATCTGTGCCATCTCAGGTATTGCAACAGATAGAGTTAGTGCTGCAGAGTGTTTTCACCATATCGTCTGCTAAGGCTATCCCAGCAATTCCACTTTATCATCTTTACACCAGCTAAAAGTCAGCCCTCTGCTGGGACACATCACCTGCGCTCAGAAGACAAAGGCAGGAGGTAATTGGCCATCGCAGGGCCATTGCTATGGACTGAATATTGGTGTCCCTTCCAGATTCATGTGTTGAAGCCCTAATCCCCACTGTGATGGCATTTGGAGATGGGGCCTGTGAGAGGTAATTGGGTTCAGATGAGGTCATGGGAATGAAGCCCTGTGATGGGTTTCGTACTTTTGTAAGGGAATGAAGGGACCAGAGTGTTTTCTCTCCATCATATGAGGACATAACGAGATTCTGTCAGATTACCTCTATAAATATTGTTCCTGGCTTTCAGGCTGCTATATTCCCCCTCAGAGCAGTGCTTTGATATCAAAATAAAGTAATTGAGAGCATCCCAATGGAATGAGATATAAGGACTTAAACAGAAGGCAGCGCCATCTTTTCCAAAGGATAATCTGGGGGGAACTTTTGAAATATTCAGAGCCATGGTGTTTGATCCGAGAAATCTGAATTATGTCCAGGAAATACACATTTTTCAAAAGAATCCCGTATGATTCTAGTTCAGCCATCCCAAAACAGGCATTCAAGAGCGCATGTGTGTCTGTGAGTATTTGTAGGGGGTGGGGGGTGGTATTTCTTTCCATACCACTACCCCTAGTCCTTCCCAAGGCAAGCAGTGTTACCAGCTTGACATAAATACCTCCATGCTTTACACCATGC
>PVJC01004671.1:0-53266 GCA_004026665.1 Murina feae | reverse complement strand
TATTACAGCTGCCTTTCTTCCAGGCTCTTCCAATTTGCTTGTCATTTGCATACCTTTCACTTCTCCTTTTTAACCCCGGCGGAGGGCCCGGGAGTAGGGAGGTGGGGAGAGGGCAGAGGGGGCGCTCTGCGACTTTCCTCTCCAAACGCCGCTGTAGCCGAAATGGTGAAATCGGGGTCGGAGCGGTGGAGTGATGGCCCCGGGGACATGAGCGCGGCGCCCCTCTCCTGAGCCCCAGGAAACCCGGGGTAGGTCAAGTTGAGTGGGGTCGGGCAGCACCGGGAGCCTGGAGGGGTCGTGGGGCAGAGAAATGGGTGCCCCAGCGCCGCGGGAGAACCCCCAGATAGCGCTCGGGTGGAGGGGGGTGTTCTTGGGCAGCGGACTCGCGAGGCCCAGACTCTCGCAGTCATCGCTGGCAGCCAGTGGTGTTGGGCCGCTTGGGTCGCGTCCTGGCTGGGTGGTACCTACAGTTTTGCCCCAGTTCGGATGTCTCGGGTGGAAGGAAAGGAGAGGTGAGAGTAACTGTTAGTGGGAAGAAGAGTGAGGAGGGGCGGGAAGAGCTGCACTCTGGCCTGAACAGACTGGGAGGGGGCGGTGGGATGGGGGTGGGGTCTGAGGGTGAGCGGCGGGGTTGAGGGGAGACATCACCCAAAGTCCAGTGTAGCGAGTTGTTGGTTCCAGTGCTGTGCCAGCCAGTTAGTCCTCCTGCTAAAGCTGAACGACGCTGGAGAGTGTGGGTTTGGAATGGGGGAGTCGATTTTGAGCGATCGGAGGTCTCCCGCCCCCTTTCAGCTCTTTGGAAGTTGAGTCTTTCAGGCCCATGGAGGAAAGGAGCAGGCAGGTGTAGGCGGTCGTCTTTTATAGCCCAAGGAGGCAGGTAGGAGTGCGAAACCGCTGCTGTTCTTGGCAGTCCATAACCCTACTCTCCGCCTGGGGGAAGGCTGGGAGCTCACCTGCTTGTTTTAATTTTTCCAAGAAGGTCTGTGTTGTCTCCTTGAGCTTACAAAAACAGACCAAGTACAGGATGGCCTTCTCTCAAAGTCAAGGCTATAAGTTTCTTCTCTTGTTTCCCTCTCTCTCTCTCCCTTCTTCCACCTATACCCTCCCATTAGAAAAAAATCCCTTTCCTAAACTAGGTAGGCAGAGGTCTATTAGCAGAATGCGCATGAGCAGGGCCTGACAGGTGTGTTATGTCAAGAAAGACAGGTGCAAATTTCCTCTGTGTCTGCGTGTGTCTGTGCAGTTCCAGACCACAATGCGTGCCCTGGGGTTGTAGAGATTTATGAATTTATGGTTGCCCTGGTTAATAGGATTGTCCAGGCTAATGGGAATGGGCTGTTGTTATGTTTTGAGCCCTTGCCATGTGAGTTCTCTGGTTGGGGGTAGGGGACACGTTTGTGTGTGTGTGTGTGTGTGTGTGTGTTTATTTTTCTTAAGGATGTTGGCAGGCGGCTGCTGAGGCTGTGTCTCAGGCTTCTGTCTGCCAGGCGGCTGAAAGTACCCCCACTTCAGGCAGCAGGTGGAGGGAGATTGGCTTTCCCTTCGCTTCCGTCCAGTGTATGTCTGTCTCCCAGGTCTGTGGAGGGAGGGGGGTGAGAGCTGTCTTTTGTGTGTGTGTGTTTTGGACAGCCGTGGGTGATGTGCGTAACTGCCAAGAATACCAAAGTCAGTTTGAAAGTGTTACTGTTGTGAAAGCTTATCTTTTCAGTGTGCTTTCTCTCTGCCCAGAAAGAATAGGTATGTGCATGAACTCTTTCAAGTCATATGTTAAATATTCTCATAAAGTAGAATGAGCCTGTCATTGTACCAGACATGTGCCAGATGTCCTAGTTATTACTTTGATGGGGAGGGGAAATCTCAAGTACGCGAGAGGTAACTGCTTTTCTGTTGGATGCAAGATGCGGGCAGTCGGTTCCATGAAGAGTTCCTTATAAGAACTTCTGAGTATTTCCGAAATGACATGGGCTGTGCGTGGTGAGGAAGTCACAGGCGAGTATTTGGGTTAACCTGTCCGTGCAATGTAACATGGCTATGTTTATGTAATGGTAACACAGACGAAGGTGAGGACTGTGGCTTCGTGCGTGAGGGAAGATGTTGAGAATTCAGGGTAAGCACTGTATCTGGATTCTTAATACTTGATCTTTGCTTTTTTTTTTTTTTTTCTTTACACAGGTTACTTCTTGAGTTGCATAGAGTTGGGGTGGATGGTGGATGGTTTTTGTTGGTTTTGTTGCTTGGGCCATGCTCATTGTCTCATGCAAGTGAGATAATATGTGCCATTTATTCTTTGTACTTAAACATCAAAGTTTCCCTCCAATACTTTCCTCGGATGGTTTTGAAATTCTTTCATAATTAAAATGTCCTCTATGGATATGTTCTGCTTATTTTTCATAGGGGTTATCTGTGCTTGGCACTGACTGGTATTTTTATGTGTCCATTATGCAGAATTCTGTTTAGTTGAATCACCACCTTGTGGGGGAAAAGTCATGCATACATAACATGCATCTTTGTTCCCACTTTATTCAGTTCCTAGCATCGGCCCTCTACAAGTGGCACTTGCGATCTTACAACATAAGGTAGCTGCCAGGTTGGCTGTTTATTTGTTCAAAGTGCAAATAGGCCTTTTCCCCTGAGTTTCTTGTATCGTTTCAGGAATTGTCTTGCATTTGTAACTTATTATGTAAGACATTTTTTTAGGTTCAGGATTAACAAAAGAAATGATAAAATGTTACTAATTTCATAATGTGAAGACGGATTGTGTATGCTATGTTGTTATAGGATTCTAATTAAGTACCTGTATAAATTGGAAAGGACATATACACAAGGAATTTCTCAAATCTTACTGCCTAGTGTATTCTAAAGCTTCAGAGGACATTTAGAGTATTTTAAATTTCAACAAAAAGAAAAAAAAATGTGTCCTTTCTTGAGATTACCTCTCACTCTAATTTACTAATCAGTGACTTATTACTCTTTTTAAATAAGTAGAAATAAGAATTTTAGGCAAGTCTCAGAAAAGGTTCTGTGTTCACTTTGCTAGTGAAAACTGTATGGAATTTTTGATAGGACGGAGGAATTTTAAATGAAATGGTTATGATTTGAGAACTCTAGGGTGATAGGAAATTTTAAAATCTGATATAAGGTTTTGACAATGCAATCTCAGTTCATTGGAATATTAACCTACGTCAAGTGAGTTCTTCAGAATAAACATAAAAGGTTTCCTTAACCTGCTGGTAGGCAGAAACACCTCCAAAGGAAAAGTTGCTAAGTAGCAAAAATGAAGGGGACAGTGAAGGTACAGCTTAGAGATTTGGGGGAAGGTGGAAGCTAACTAAATCAAATCATCAGATTTCCCCCCCTTTGAATTACTGATTCCCAGATTAATTTATTAATGATATTTCATTTGAAATTTCATAACCAGGTTGATCCAAGTAGATGAGGGGCCCAGTCAAAGGTTGTTTTCTAACAGAAGCAAAGTGTAAGCTTGAGCAATTTCTTTAAAAATTTTTATCAACGAAGACAGATAATCTAAAGAATCCGAACTGGAAACCATGCCAATCTTACAATTCCCCTGCCTCACAAGAGATTTGTCTGAACTATCTGGATAATTACCATAATGAAACACTTCTTTGTCCAAAATAAGGACTCCAGGTAGAAGCATAAAAGCTGCACTCCCCTCCCCAAAATAAGTTCTTGATTAAAGTCAGAGCACTTAACCACTTTCTACTCCACACTAGAGTGTCCCTTAGAAATTCTTCACAGAAAATGCTTCTCTGCTAACATTAAGTCATCAGCTTCCTTAGGATTATGTTAAATAGAATGTCAGGTCACTCCAATTTTAATTAAGAATCTTTGGGAATAATTAAAATCAGACCTGATTATACCTGGATATTTATTCTTACATTTTACTAGAAGGAATCTGCTATGCTAAGATATCCATTGCATAGGAATTATTAGAGCATTTGTGCCAAATGGTATAACGAAAGTATTTAATAGTGAAAAATATTCTCTATTGATGTTCACCTTAATTAAAGAGGAGTTTACAGGAGTAGATTATGTATATCTAATCAATAATACTTTTGAGCTCAAATTCAACATCAGTAATATTCTGCATACTGGCTGATACTTATGTCCACCCCTGCTGATCAGGAGGTTTCAGATTGCCTGGTTAAACTTAAAATTAATGTTAAAATTAAAATACAAGATGACACTTATGCTGGGGGAAATAGAAGGTAGCAGGAAAATGGGAAGACCAAATATGAGATGGATTAGCTCCATAAAAGAAGCCATAGGCAGGAGTCTACAGAAGCTGTGCAGGGCTGTTGAGGACTGGACATTTCGGTCATCACTCATTCATAGGGTCTCCAGAAGCTGGAGCTGACTTAACGCTACATAACACACAAGAATCAATAATAATTGTGGCTGAGACATTGTGCCTTAGTACATATGTTGAAAAATAAAGGACTTTTTAAAAATCTTAATGGACAGGACATTATCAATGATAAAGTCATTCTATAGCATTCTCTAAATTCTGAACTGGGAAGTCGTGGAAGTGCCTTGAAAGTATTTTCAGGTGATTTAATGTACATTATGCTCATTTAACTGTGTTTCTTATGTGGTAAATATATATCCTGTTTATGAAACGTTATGCTAGTAAAATACTGGGTCAACTAGTAACAATTATTTAATCTTGCCCATGGCCCCCATAGGTTACAAACCTAAAGTTCAATAGTACAATTATTTCTAAGTTTAGGTCCAAGCTATATGGAG
This sequence comes from Murina feae, assembly GCA_004026665.1. Lineage (NCBI taxonomy): Eukaryota > Metazoa > Chordata > Mammalia > Chiroptera > Vespertilionidae > Murina > Murina feae. The sequence goes on along the minus strand of PVJC01004671.1, from coordinate 48,499 downwards.
AGAGATATTTCCTCTATTAATATAATTCCTTGTCTTGCTCGATTATATAATTTTTACCATTTGTTTCATCCTATTTATTATATCTCAGCTGGATATCGTACAACAGGACCTAAAAGTAATTAAATTCTCTTAGCACACAACAGAAACAGATCATTATTTAGTCTAAAAATGCTGACTGGTTGAAAGAGAATTGCAAGAAGCAGAGTAGTTTGGTGAATTTGGAGGAAGTTACAGGTTAGGTTTCCCTTAAAAGATCCCACAGGCATGTTTACCAGTCTTCTCCACTGAAGACGAGAATATCGTATCTTTCCACCTTAGCAAGAGCACAGCCTTCCTCAGAGCTCTGGCATGAGGCAGGGGTGCAGCTGTTAAGACCTAGGCTAGATGAGAGGAAGTGCAGTTGACTCTGAGGTAAACAGCAGTTGGGAAAGGAAGGATGCCTGGGGACGACCTTGTGCTCATCTCTGACACAGCTTGTCACTTCTGAGCCTCTGGAGCAGAGGTGCTCTTCCCAGAGCAAGGATGGGGAGGAGCAAAATCCCGTTTGGGTGTGAAGGTGAACGGGGAGAAATACACTGCAGAAAGTTGGGTCCGTGTGCTGATTGGAGATCCGTGTGCTTTTCAGGTGATATTAAAGAGAAAAGGATTTGCACACAAAAAGAAGTAAATTTTTAAAAATAATGGCAATGAGCTCTACTTTCAGAAAGCTGATTTGCATGGGGAAAGGACGTCTCCCTCAATATGCAAGTCTTCCTGAGAAATAATTCATCTTTTTTCTTGTTTGTCTTAGTCTTGCCTCCTTTTTCCTCCCACCTGACAACTCCACCGGATTTTATCAGATCTAACGTGTTAGTGAGAGATCTGTCATTGCATCTTTGTATTTCTGAAACCAAGTTTATAAGTAATGTGTGAGGAGTCCGATTATTCCAAATTTGACTTTGAACTCGATATTGAAGTTATTAAGGCTTGTTTCCATTCTAAATTCAGGAAATTTTATCTTGAGGCATATAAAAAGTATTTTATTCCCAAACATACAAATATATATGTGTATATGCATACTTACGTACATATACACGTCTATGTATACACACATATATATGAAGAGGCATCATACTGCTTCCACGATATTCTAAAACAGGCTCTTTTAAAATGTTGTAGCTTCATACAGAAACCAGAAGCCAGGTCTGCATGATGAAATCTTTCTCGCCTTAAAAAAAAAAAATACATGCTGCCATCTAAGCATTGAACATTTTCTTGATTTTTACAGGTTATTTCCTGCTGAAATCATGCCTATTTGCATGGATAGTCATTCTTTAAAACTAGCCACAGATGCAGTCCTAGGGAGCACGTAGATGTTTTCACAGGTGAACCGAAAGAGATGGGAGCGGTTCCAAGCTCTCCGCACGCTGCCTTTGGCAATGGACTCTGTTATTGTGAAGATGTGCTCTGTCAAGCAAACGTGAAGTTTAATATTAGATAAACCCTGGGTGAAAAAAATATTCTCATTTCCTCCATAAAATGTTAATTGTAAGCAAAAAGGATGTGGCATCTTACATTTATGCCAAATTTGGGGTTAGCACCACTAGTTAATAAGTCACAAAATATGTCAACTACCCTTTATAAAAATGCAAGGAGGGATTCTCTTTTTTTACATTGTGTTCCCAAGAAACAATGGAAGTTCGAAGGCAGAGAAGGTATTTCCTTTCTCACATATATTGGAGTGATGTTATTTTCTTTCTTTTTATACATCTTTTTTTTGGGTCTTTATTTCTGTGTGTTTTTTCTTAAATCCAGCATATGAAATAAGATTCACAAGTGGTGTGTATTAAAGAGGTTCTTTAAGCATGGCAAGTATTATTGTGGCAGATTTTAACAGAAGAAAACTAGTCCTGAAGATATATTTATCCTTGCCTAATTCAATCTATTGATTTCTAAAATGTAACAATGTTGTTCTTTTGCAGTGAGTTCGACTTGATAATAATTTAAGTAATCAAAAGGGCATCATGAAAATTCATAATCTCATACATTAAAAAACCCAAAAGATACCATCTTCAAAAGTGATTTTACTAATAAAAATGCATATCTATGCTAAATAAGTAGACTTGTAATAGGAGTATTTTTGCAGTGACTTCAATGTGCAATTGACCATTTATGTTGGAAAGATGCTATTGGGGCTGTTCTCACTTCATTTCACATTTGACAAAAATATTTTAAAATTTGGCAATAAAGGATGTGTTTTAAATATTTGCATTTACTTTAGTGTTCTTTTCATAGCCTTAAAATCACAATAATTTTAATGCAGAAATGGAATTTTGCATCCCAATTTCACATAGCCTCAAAATTTAATCCTGTTCCTTCAGTATAGCCCACTTTCATCTTTTGTAATGTGAATCTGAATGCCCAAAATTTAATCAATTGGTTGTCAGAGGTTGTGTACTTATAATCTACTATTTCTTCTGACGATAAACAGTATCATTTTAGGCATTTGTGAAAGAGAATCATATTACTGGTGCTTAAGCAGTTTTTGCTTTTTTTTTTTTTTTTTAATCTTAATCCATCTTAAACCAGTGGAGCAGAAATATTTAAAAATGTTTCATTTCAAGCAGAGTGCATAATAAATTGCAATAATTGTAATGTGCCATAAATCCCAGAGCCTATGCATTTTGTATTTGATTCAGGATTGAGGTCAGGAAATTTGGAGAAATTTAAAGAAAATGATTCATCAGTCCTTTTGTTCTGTTGGCCAGGGTCCCGGGATTCTTGAGCTGTGCCCAGCTGACGAGCTTTTGAAGATGGCACAATAACTGCCCAGTGATGCCTGACCATGACAGCACAGCCCTCTTAAGCCGGCAGACCAAGAGGAGAAGAGTTGACATTGGAGTGAAAAGGACGGTAGGGACAGCATCTGCATTTTTTGCTAAGGCGAGAGCCACGTTTTTTAGTGCCATGAATCCCCAAGGTTCTGAGCAGGATGTTGAGTATTCAGTGGTGCAGCATGCAGATGGGGAGAAGTCAAATGTGCTCCGCAAGCTGCTGAAGAGGGCGAACTCGTATGAAGATGCCATGATGCCTTTTCCAGGAGCAACCATAATTTCCCAGCTGTTGAAAAATAACATGAACAAAAATGGTGGCACGGAGCCCAGTTTCCAAGCCAGCGGTCTCTCTAGCACAGGCTCCGAAGTACATCAGGAGGATATATGCAGCAACTCTTCAAGAGACAGCCCCCCAGAGTGTCTTTCCCCCTTTGGCAGGCCTACTATGAGCCAGTTTGATATGGATCGCTTATGTGATGAGCACCTGAGAGCGAAGCGCGCCCGGGTTGAGAATATCATTCGGGGTATGAGCCATTCCCCCAGTGTGGCATTAAGGGGCAATGAAAATGAAAGAGAGATGGCCCCGCAGTCTGTGAGTCCCCGAGAAAGTTACAGAGAAAACAAACGCAAGCAAAAGCTGCCCCAGCAGCAGCAACAGAGTTTCCAGCAGCTGGTTTCAGCCCGAAAAGAACAGAAGCGAGAGGAGCGCCGACAGCTGAAACAGCAGCTGGAGGACATGCAGAAACAGCTGCGCCAGCTGCAGGAAAAGTTCTACCAAATCTATGACAGCACTGATTCTGAAAATGATGAAGATGGTAACCTGTCTGAAGACAGCATGCGCTCGGATATGCTGGATGCCCGGGCCCAGGACTCCGTAGGGAGGTCAGATAATGAGATGTGCGAGCTAGACCCAGGACAGTTCATCGACAGAGCCCGGGCTCTAATCAGGGAGCAGGAAATGGCTGAAAACAAGCCCAAGAGGGAAGGCAACAACAAAGAGAGAGACCACGGGCCAAACTCCTTACAACCAGAAGGCAAACATTTGGCCGAGACCTTGAAACAGGAGCTGAACTCTGCCATGTCGCAAGTTGTGGACACTGTGGTCAAAGTCTTTTCAGCCAAACCCTCCCGCCAGGTTCCTCAGGTCTTCCCCCCTCTCCAGATCCCCCCGGCCAGGTTCGCAGTCAACGGGGAAAACCACAATTTCCACACCGCCAACCAGCGCCTGCAGTGCTTTGGCGACGTCATCATTCCGAACCCCCTGGACACCTTTGGCAACGTGCAGATGCCCAGTTCCACAGACCAGACAGAAGCGCTGCCCCTGGTGGTCCGAAAAAACTCATCTGACCAGTCTGCCTCCGGCCCTCCCACCGGCAGCCACCACCAGCCCCTGCACCAGTCACCTCTCTCTGCCACTGCAGGCTTCACCACCTCCACCTTCCGCCACCCCTTCCCCCTGCCCTTGATGGCCTACCCATTTCAGGGTCCATTAGGTGCTCCCTCTGGCTCCTTCTCGGGAAAAGACAGAGTGTCTCCTGAGTCCTTGGACTTAACCAGGGAGACGACGAGTCTGAGGACCAAGATGTCATCCCACCATCTGAGCCACCACCCTTGTTCACCAGCGCACCCACCCAGCACGGCGGAAGGGCTCTCCTTGTCCCTCATCAAGTCCGAGTGTGGTGATCTTCAAGACATGTCTGAAATCTCACCTTATTCGGGAAGTGCAATATCCTTTTATTTCCCCCTCAAGGAAAACCAAACAAAACCAGGGCTTCCCGGAGGGTCAGATTTACAGCATATGGAGAATAACATAGGTTAAAACCTCAATCTTTCCTGTTACTCAGAGTAATATGCTGTTATCCACAGGCCCATGGCACTTCTAATGGCACAAAACCTCCCCACTAAACCAACACCTTTGCAATTTTTACAAGTTGTGAACTGCCCCAAAGAGCTGGTATTTAATATATGCTTTATCAACAGTGTCTTTCTGCTGCTCTTCCTGTATTCTCTTCTTACTCTTTTACTTATTTATTTTAAATAACATTTATCTATTTATTTTGATATTTTTATTGATTTCAGAGAGGAAGGGAGAGATAGAAACAGCAATGATGAGAGAGAACCATCGATCAGCTGCCTCCTACACACCCCACCCTGGGCATTGAGCCTGCAACCTGGGCATGTACCCTGACTGGGAATTGAACCATGACCTCCTGGTTTATAGGTCAATGCTCAACCACTGAGCCATATCGGCTGAACTTCAATATATTTTTATTGATTGCAGAGAGGAAGAGAGAGGGGAGAGACAGAAACATCAATGATAAGAGAGAATCATTGATTGGCTGCCTCCTGCATGCCCCCTACTGGGGATCGAGCCCGCAACCCTGGCATGTGCCCTTGACCTTAATTGAACTTGGGACCTTATAGTCCACAGGCTGACCTTCTATCCGCTGAGCCAAACCAGCTGGGGCTACCTTTTTTTTTTTTTTTTAAGAGTAAAATCAGAGATAGAAAAATATCTCATTGTAATATTGAATTCTATCAGAGATACAGTTTTTAGGAGATGGTAAGTTTATAATGGAGTGAAAAGTCAGTTTCAGATGCGAGATACGATAAGAAGAATTCTCCCTTTAAGCCCTGAACAGGCTCCTGGGTCTTTAAAGAAGGCTTGATTCAGTTTGATGAAGAGCACTGTGCTGGTCAGAGGAAGAGAAACGTGGGAGGGGAGGTGGATTCTCCCTTTAATCCTAAAGTGAGACTCGGTTTTTTAAAGGAAATAACACAGGTACTGATTTATTCAGACGGCATCGGTCTCTCGTTCACCAAGGTCTGTTCTTTGGGGCTGGTGCAGCTGCCTCCCATGCATGATTAACCTCTGTTCAGCCATACACAGAAATCTTTTGTCCTAACATACACAAAGCAAATTATTTTGGAAAGCAAGAGAGCACAATTAAATATAAAACTCAAGCTGTATTCGACTTAAAAATGGCTCTTTTTATGACTTTTTTATATTTTGAACGTGACTTTGATGTAGCGATGCCAGTTATATATTTTATTGGATCTGTCCTGCACTCTGGCTATTTTTAATTGATGATTTTTTTTTCTCTGTAAATTGGTCCTTGCAGTAAATTCTTAAGAGTCTTGTGGTCATTGGTGTTCTGGGGTTGTAGACTAGTAGCTTTGGGGGGCAGGCAGAGGCATGTTTCTTTTATAATAAATTGCCATATGGATATAAAATTTAGCAATTAAGTTGGCTGTTGCTAAATTAAGGATTTTGAGCAATCGTCTTGATGACTAGAAATTGACGTTTTAGTATGTAAACCCACTCAAGAGGCTGCCACTTGAGTGCAAAGCCCCGGCTCTGGTGGAAATGTATTTTCCCAGGTAGTGAAGTCATCCTTCCAGCTAAATCTTAGGATACTGGCGAAGATTTCTGGTAAGGCGAGTGGGAGCCACTAGTAGGAGAACCACTTGGGCAGTTAAGAGAGTCTCTTTTCATGGTGAGGAAGAAGAGAATCATGTCGTGAGAGAAAGCAAGAGAAAGATGTCGAGGACCTCGCTTTATAATTAGAAACTGAGTCATGGTTTGGTTTCAGATTTAACTTGTACTGTTCAAAGACCTAAAATCTAACGCATTTGGTCATGAATCAAAGCTGTGCCAAGCACTATGCCTTACCTGTGATGAGCAGGAAATAAACCATCAGAATGATTGGAATATAGCAATTGGTGATGAGAAAGGCAAAGTAAGAAGACACAAGGACTGGAATTTTTTATTTTATCCATTGTAGGAAGAGTTCATACCAGGCTACTGTCCAAAGCTAGACCCCATCCCTTCAGAGATCCTCTAGTTCATTTGGAGCCAGTAACAGTGATGGTGGGTTCTCTGTCTCTCTCTGAAACACACACACACACACACACACACACACACCCTGGAAAGGGACATGCCTATTTTGGTAAATATCTGAATCCAGGTTTCAAAGTCTTGTAAGTCCATATTAAACTCTTTAACTCAAGATGCCTGTTTATGTATTTTGTTTTTAAATTAGACTTTTCATTGTAACCATATAATTTCCTGTTTTTGTTTTTGTTTTTTAAAGTAAGTTGGGTCTTCTAGAAAAAAGATCTTTGATTGCTTTAAGCTTCGGCCATGCTCATTGTCTCACGCTGTCTAAATCCCCTGAGGTATGTTAAGGATTTGAATGGAAAGAAGTTCCTTTTATTTCTACACGTATCAAAGGCTTTCCAGAGAATATAGTTGCTTTTTCTTCAGATGAATAACTTCTCCTCTCTTCTACCAATATAAGGTTCTGTTGGAAGGATGGTGGTTCAGAAACACCTGTGTTCACATGAAATGTTAGTTGCTTATACCTGGAGGTGTTTCTTTCGTGTAGCTAAATAATTTGGACCACTTGTTGCAAGTAATGATTACATTTCCCACCTTCTAGCTTCCTACCCTCTGCCTCTTTCTCTTTCCCCTCTACCACATTGCACTTTTAACTGTTTATCTCATTGATGCATTCTTTCTTAGGAAGACAATAGACAAGCAAAGTTTCCTTTTTAATATGTTTTTACTGATTTCAGAGAGGAAGGGAGAGGGATAGGAAGATAGAAACATCAATGATAAGAGAGAATCATTGATAAGCTGCCTCCTGCACACCCTCCACTGGGGATTGAGCCTGCAACTTGGGTATGTGCCCTGACTGGGAATTGAACCCTTGACCTCCTGGTTCATAGGTCAATGCTCAACCACTGTGCAACACTGGCCAGGCAAGCAACCTTTTCTATAGTCCACATAATTTCTGAAGCCAGTGAGAATCTCTATGTTTGTTGGGAAACTGGAGCCACTTTTCTCCTCTCTTCATCCTTGTTATGGCAGTGAGTTATTCCTCTGTGTGTAGGCAAAATTCTCAAGCATTTAGTTTAAAGAAATCTCTAGGAATCACACTGAGTGGTGTCTTACTTCAGTTGCAGGGATGTAAGCACATATTTGGACCTGTAGTTACTCATGTTGAAAAGGTCAGTAGCAATGAGACAAATGGTACCACTATAATTGTCCTTATTATGTTTTTATTTTTAGTTCATGGGTTTCCAAGTTGTGATGAATAATTTCTTAAGGAACAATTCTTTCCTACTCAAAAGGGCATCATCTGTTTCTCTGAACAAGGTAGCCCAGACAAGAACTACTGAGAACACCAGCTTACCGGATTAATCCACTTAAGTCCAGCACATTGAGCACATGTGTTCTAGAAGGGAGAACACTACCTTGTTCTCCCTTCTAACAGAAAGGAAATGGTGAACGTGTGCATGTTCGCTGAATGTCAGTGCACCTGCTCACGTCTTGGGCATAAAAAAAAAAAAAATGTGTTCAGTATCTTTGCAAATGAATCTATTTAATCAAATATTAAGTTTTATTCAAATTCCAAAAGAAACAGCCAACCAATCGTTTTCCTCCGTGGTGTTCCTTGTCATTCATCCTCTTTGCATCTCAAGAAGAATAGCCTAGTTGAGGCCTCAAACATTTGCATGCACCCAATTAAAGCCCAGGAGGATCATAAGCCTTTAAGATGTGCCGGGGAAGACACACACACCTATTCTCCGTGTGGGCCATCTGTTCCTACCGGACTTTTAGGGAGGATGTTAACAATACTTGAAGAAGTTTCGAAAGGAACATTGTTTAATAGCTTGAAATTGCAGTCTAACTGGAAAAGATGGATTAAAAGTGAATTTCTAAGACGTGAAATAATCCATAGAAGTTGGTCTTTTACATGTTTGGAAGCCTTAAAGTTATTTTCACTGTAGGGAAACAAGTATATTCAAGACAGAAAGATTCTGGGTCCTTACTATTGGGAAGTAAAATGAAAAAATATTCATCCCCTGGTTACGTTGAGCTTCTTAGAGGAGCAACAACTTCATTGTTCTATCACTGTCACCAAGTGAGATCATTTGGGTCTTTGCTTCCTGTTTTAGTTTTCCCAGGAGGCCAGTGTCTTAGAGATATAGCAAGTCAGAGCAGAAGGCGAAAGCTAAAATTCTTCGGGTTCCAAAGTGGTTTACAAAATGTAGGTAAGCAGTCCCCATCCGTTTGGTTGGAAATGCAGCTTGTAAAATCTCTAGCCACAATTCAGAGTGCAACTGCAAAAAGAGAATTTTCTTCCTCCTGCCTCCACAACCCATTATTCTCCCATTTGCCTTTTTGCTGCCTCCGCTGCTCCTCCCGCTGCTGCGTGTAGGTAAGGTTATATTGTGCTCGGTAAACAGACAACCCACATTCTCAGGTTGTTTGAACACCGCTTTAGATTCAGCTGTAGCACTCTACTTCTCTGATCTTTTATATTCCCCAGCAGATGTCTTTCATTAATTTATGGATTTATCATCTTTTCTTTTTTCCCTTTTCCTTTTCTTTCTTTTTTTTTACACCTGGCAGCTGTCTCAAGTTTCAGCAGTTATTGTCTATTTTGCATTACACATAGAATTGAATGTCATCTGTCTTCACAAAGCTATGGCTAAGAGAATTGAGGCAAAGCCACATGAGCTGCCTGGACAGATCTTGTTTGCGTTCCATCCCCCCTTGTTCTCCCCCCCCTTACCTCCTTAATATTTATTTGTGCTCATTTTCTTTCCTGGCCTTGAATGGAGCTTAGCTCGTGTTCAGTACAGCTGTATGTTTACTGAATCTATTCCATCATGAGTCATTGTGCGTGTGTAAGTATCCTGGAAACAGCTAGTGCTTTCTTGGAAGAACAGTTGCTTTTCAGCACAAGCACTTAAAAGGGAAATTAACCAATTGGTCAGTTCAGATTTATTTTGAGGAGGCAAAAAAAGGATTATCTAACTGTTGGCTTTTAAAGGTTTCATTAGCTATTTTTAATAGTTTATTAGAAACATCTATTTTATGGGAATTTTATCTCAATTGCACGATGGGCGAGAGAGAAAGATTTATTCTGTGTTCCATTTTAACTGATCAATTCCAAGTATTACCAACAGGAAGCATTTCAAAGCAAAAACAGACTTGAGAAATCAAATCAGAATAATTTTTTTTTTCATGAAATAAAAGCCTCTGCGTCCCCATCAAAATAAGATGGGAGTTGGCTTGTCTTTTAAATAAAAAAAATGAAACCATCTTTTAGCAAAATATAAATGTGTGGAAAGCTTCGGGAAGTTTCCGTGGCTCTCTAACCGTCTGGGAACCACGGCAAAACAATTCATTTTGTATGTGAAAAATTTGGGACCTTTCCCCCACTAAGAGTTAAATATTCGAGGTGGTTTTAATGTGACCGTCTGGAAAAAAAAAAAAAAAAAGATTAGAACCCAGATCTGAGAATGTTTGTCGAAGTTTGGACTCGCCTAAAACTCTTATCATGAGGCAATAGGAGACAGCTTGCAACTATTATTTCACTTATCCATCTGGACAGATGGCCCTGAAGTAGGCTGTGCTCCTTTCGTCTTCTCTCTCTGTCTAATGGAGGTTACTGGAGGGCCTGTCAGCTCTCTCCTTGGCACAAAAAGTATGTCAGTCATAAATTATTGTCTTTGTAATCATTAAGGATCTCCAACAAAAACACAAGTTCAGTTAAGCTGCTTTGGCTTACAGATCCAAAAATCAAAATTTCTTGCTTGCTGTTTATTTTCAGTGGAGAAAAATAAAGCCCAATATTTAACTCTTCTATTTACCAACCAAGGTGATCTTTCGCACAATTTGCATGATATTAAAGGGAATGCTAATCACCTTCACAGCAGAATATTTGGCTAAACACCCTGTTAGAAGTAGTCAAGAGCTTATCAATATTAATATGATTCTGCTTCTATAGTAACTTTCTGGTTTCCTCTGTTCTGAAAGATTGCTCGTGATGTACTTGATGGAGGTCATTTGGAAACCTTTCCTTGTCCTAAATATCTGTGCGTATTTGACCTTTTTTGCATAAGGTGTGAAATTTCTGTTGGGTAGGAAAGTGCGCGCTCTCTCTCTCTCTCTCTCTCTCTCTCTCTCTCTCTCTCTCTCACACACACACACACACACACACACACCTTTTCTTTTCTCCTAATTTTTCCCAGACTCTCTTTTAAGCGAAAAATCCTTAGAGAAGCTTCTAGGAAGGACCCTTAATTGACCTTGTTGGGGGACCACATTGATTTTCTCCACGTGCATCTTCATTTCTGATAAATTATAAAGCCATTAATTTGCTGAGGAAATGGCAGGGCCAGGCTGCGGCACAGATGTGACCAGAGCCGCCCCAGCTCCGAGGGTGCGGAGGAGTGCCAAGAATCCGGGCGAGAATCAGGAAGCCTGGATTGTTATGGTTAGCCTCACATTCTCTCGGGAACTGTTTTAGTTGCTGCTGTTTACAGATCTAAAAGGTAATGATGTTTCCAGATAAATAGGCCTTCTTATTTGGGGTAAGTGGCCATTTATTGATCTGCTAACCCACCGTTATTGATTTGTTAGCCCCAACCACTGCGCTACTCTCCAAGGAGTTAACTGTAAATCCGGGAGAGGCAAATTGTACTTGGTCTTGGATCGTTGCTTTAACAAAAGCAACTCTCCTCCTCCCCGTTCTCTCCTTTGGGAAGGACCCCTCCCCAAATTTAGCTTTTATTTTAAAGGGAACAATTAAAAAGGATACAATAATAAGACAGGAAGAAGTGAGTCAAGACGCTCCATTACATTAGCACTGAAAGGTAAAATGCGAAGCCTGCCTAACAGTGTTCAAAATAATGCCTTTTGTGTTTTCACGCACATTAGAATAATAATTTGATGTAAACTGCAGAGTGTGGAGAGAAGAATAAACAGAACCATAATTGTGGAGAAGAAAAAAAAAAACTCTCACGATAAGAGTTGGGTAGCACGTGTTCGGTACATTTGTCTCCTTAGCAACAAGTGAACATATAGACAGAGGGGCTCTGCTTTGCCATCCTCAGCACAAAGTAGCCAAGATTCTGCAACTGAATTGTGCATCCTCACCGTGACACTTGGCAATTTGTGACAGGCAATGGGCAGTTGGAGCAAGCGGCAGTAAGTCGGGGATGGATTCCGCGGCTGTGTGGTGGGCCTCCAGACTCCCGGAGGTGGGAGGTGGCTGGTCCCTGTGTTTAAAGCAATATTTTCCTTAACCAATTGCATCCTACATGCAGGAGGGATTGTCACCCAATCACTTGAAAAAAGCAAAGCTCATGTTCTTTTATACCCGTTATCCCAGCTCCAACATGCTGAAGACCTACTTCTCCGATGTAAAGGTAGGGACATTTTGTGTTATTCATATTTTTTTTTCCAATTTCTGTGCATGTTATCATGATTTGAACTTTTGGGAGTTAATGGAGCTGAGTGTGGAATCAGTTCATTGATACACCTGTGTTGTATAATTTAATGCACTTGTCCTTCTGTCTAAAGCTGGGCCAGGCAAAGCCACCCCCTGCGAGTGAAGACCACAGGACTGGTGTAAATAAGTCACATGGTTTCCATGGTAGTTGGGGAAACTCCGCCGCCTCTGTCTTCATATGTCTTAGTAACTTCTTGGAAGAAATTTCAGCTGGTGCTGAATGGATGTGCTTCAGGGGATGTTTTTTCCCTCCCCCCAGCAACAGTCAACTGTTTCTGTTTTATTTCTGTTTCCCCATATTTGGGCTTTTAAAAGCAAACTCTAGCACCTCTTTACCACCCTGCCGAAAAGGAGCGTACATTGAAATTCTCTCTGCAGTAGCTGCTTAAAAACAAAAGTGATGATTGTCTCTTATTTACAACTTAATTTGTTGTTGATGTAGAGTACACTGAGCATAAGGAGAATGAATAAAGTGACAGATTCAGGACACATTATTCAAATGAGGATATGAAAGCTGTCGGCCCTACAGCTGCAGCCTCCCTCATTCTACAGAATATGGGGACCTCCTGGTTCTCTGTGTGTGTCTGTGTATGTGTGTGTGTGTGTGTGGGGGGGGGGTTAAGTAATTGTTTGCATCAACTTGATGTTGTGTTAATCATCTGTAACTTTTTAAAACATAGATTGGGTTTTGATGATGATAATGGCACACATGGTATCATTATCCAAGGATCTTGCTAAACATTACATTAGCTGAGATTAGTTTATTAGGGTTGGGTGCTTCTCGCCCACTCTCCCCTCCCTACCCCCATATGTACAAGTTCTTATTTCTGCCATGGAGAGAATTCTCGAGCAGCCAAAATATGCTCCTTCCTCTGCACTCCCCTCTCTGCATAGTGTTTTGTGCCCGATGCCCACGTTGCTTCATTGGTCCCCTTTTGCAGGCCAACTCATTTCAGTTTTCTTCACTGATATTTTATTTGGCCCTATAAGAAAAGTTCTGTTTTCCCTCCTGTTTGCTTTGAGTTGTGTATCAACTTCAGGCTTTTATCTTTCTCCTTCCCTGGCCGTGCTCCTTAAGTGGAAGGCATGTTTCTCCTCAGTCAGTGCCAACAAACTGGGCAACAGGGAAGGCAGAGAAAGGCAGTAATAGGAATTACTTACACGGCTGAATAGGAACCATCCAGCGCACAAAAAGAGGCTGAGTGACACAGTAGGCCAGGAAAAGGGTTTGGACTTAGTGGGGGACCATCTTAATACTCAAGTGAAAGGGAATTTATCGGCGGGTTGAGAACCAACCAGCTTCTAGAGCCTAGTGGAACCTGGCAAAGTTCTTCCAGAGAATTATCCCAATACTTTAGTTCTAGAAGGGAAGAGGCAAAAGTGTTATTGTGCACACATGCATGTGTGTTTGTATGCATGTCTCCTTCACTCCTCTTAGCGCGATGATTTGCAGTATTGTGATATATTCATGACAACACTTTGTATTATTTATATGGTACCTTTCATCCAAAAGCAGGCCAAAGAGCTTTAGAAACTGCATGCATAGGGAGTACTCACCTACCATTGCAATGCAGACACCCGAGGGTGGGAAGCAGGAGCCAGTCTGAGCCAGCAACACTATGCAATGGTAGATGTAAATGTTAGAAACGTTCATGTTTGTGTGTGTGTGTGTGGGGGGGGCACATGTAGTGGGGAAAGAGAAAGGGTGGAGGAGATTGTTTATCTGTAGCTTTATAAATATTGTGCAATGTAAACTCACAATAAATTGTTCCTATTCTTTTAGAATACACCCAGTAATTCAGCTTTCAAACAATCACTTACTCTATGTAAATAACAATTGAATATTGCATCAATATTTTATTTAAGAAACACTAATATTCAGATTATAGATTCCTACCCATATTCTATCCATATTGGGAGAGAGGCTCTTAAGGTATACATGAGTTTGATTAATTCTCCTAATGGAGGGAAGCAGGGTATATCATGGAAAGCAGAAAATCACCGAAGGTCATTTCTATATTTTTTTTAATGAATCATACATTTTTCACTTTACTAATTATGCTGGGGGTTTTTGGGGGGGAGCAGTTGGCTAGCAATAAATGAATTTGTAATCCCTGTGCTTACACTATTGACAACAGAAAGTCGTGTATAGAAAGAGAAAGGTCCAGGCAAGGTGTTCCAGAAACTTTCTAGAAACAGTGGCAGAGCCTTCTTGAGTTTCTTTCATATTAAGGAAAATACAGAATTTGAATGTTGACAATGTGGATATTTACTTGCAAGGCTAAAGTAACTAGCTATTTTTCTCTATATAAATACACAATCCAAAATCTGATATCTGTCTGGATTTAAGAAACCACTACGGAACTGAGAGATCACTAGACATTAGGGAAAGGACCTTAAAGTTTTGTAAGAAATAAAACCCACATCAGATATCTTGAAAAGATCTAGTCAGGTGTCTATGGACCAAGTAACACTGCCACAAAGACACAAGATACTTCATTATGGCCACATTCATCCAACAGAAAACTCCTAACTCTTGGAAATGTCCCTTTACAAATCATAAAGTCATTTTATCTCAGTCATCAGAAGTTAGTTTTGTGAGTAAGATCCAGGAGAAACAAGACAAGCAGAAACTATAACTATTGTGTTTCATGAATAAGGTGGAGCCCAGGAATCATCAAAGACACAGTTGAATGATGGCCCTAGGCTGAATTAATCCCCAGACCAGCCCCAGGCCCAGCCAGGGGGACACACCCTCCTTTGTAATGTTCCTTAGGGATGGATACAGCGAGTAGCTCTCCACAAGTGACTTGCCTCTAAGTAGGAGGGGAATGCTTTTAAATTGCCTTGGAAAGGAAAAGGAAGGGGGCAATCCTGTACAATTTAGAGATGTATAATTCAGAGACGATGGTTTGGTGAGAGAAGTTCTCCAGGGATGATGTGTTGGAAGGATGAAACCAGGGCTCACTTAGTTTAACACCCACCTAGAGCAAGAATCGAAACAGTTCTATGTTCTCACGGAGTCCCACTAAATTCCCTCGCCATGGCACTTAGCCAGACAAAAAAGCTCAGCGCATCGGGGTTTCAGAACCTTTGAGGAGGGCAAGGGGGTGAATGTGAGAGAGATGCCAAGGTCCGATGGGTGCTGATTTTAATGTATAAACTAATAACTCTTAGACCACTAAGTACAACAGATTCAGTGTCATTTCAGCTTTGAAGAACAGACGCTCACAGCTTTTCAAGCCGCAGTGTTAAATGATGTATCTCATTCCCTCCACCCCTTGAGTCAACTGCTGCCTAGCCAGATTAAGGTGTCAGATTGATTTGTTTTATACATCTTTTGACCATGCTCATTGAATATTTAGGAAGTTTCTTCAGCCCATATTGAGGCTGAGATGTCCCATGGGAAGCATTAATCAAAGTCACAAGGACTCGTACACTGTGGAAACACAGCCCCTTTATTGTAGTGATTAGTTTTTGCAGTAATACATTAACACACTACAGAGCTTTCCTTTAGAGAACAATTGATCCTTTTCTTGTCAGCTACTACAGCACGGGGGACATTAATTCTTTAAAGTTTAACACTTTTTCTCCCCCAAATTGAGTATCTGAAGAAGGGGCCTTGCCTTTGCCTTTAGCCAGCCACCAAAACCACGCAAATTTCAGTTCGCTTCTAATGGAGGGAGACCAGGTTCTTCAAGCTGCTGTTCCGGTCATTTCACTTGTCTCGTGTTTGGGGAGTCTGTTGTTTTTGCCTGTTCTTTCTCCCTGTTATTTCCATTCTCTAACAATAAGCCTTAAATCTCCCTTTATGTCCCATTTCTAAATAATGGCAAGTGCACTTACTTTTTTGTCCTCCCCATTAGGTCATTCATGACCATTCTAGAAAAAAAAATGCCCTTCTATTTTTTTTTCCTCTACAGTACTCTTGTCCATATGAGACAATGTCTTGTAACAATGCAGAAGCCTAATCTCCATGTCAAAGCAATTTTCATTCCCCAGTGCACAGCCTGCTATCATTTTGTAATGTTTTGTTTCTTATTCTAAAAGAATTAAAAAGGAACAGTAAGCCGTCAGGGCGGCCTGTGGCCCTTATCTCAGTGTCTGGAAATTTGGACAGTGTATTTTACTGCCGAGATAAAATGGAAAGAACTCCAAGTTCAGCAAATCGTAATGGGTTTAAGTTCTATTGAAATCGGCGACCAGAAGATCAGATAACGGGGGTCCTTCAGTTGTCTTTTTAATCGGGTTCCCCACAAGGCTGAATAGAGACAGAGCAGACACACAGAGTGAAAATATAATTCTTGGATAGGTTAAGTACATGTTTGAACTCTTGCAAGCAGAAGCGATTTGCTGATGACTTAATCATTTTCTGGTCAATTATCTGTAAGGGCCCTTGCAACTCCATGGCAATTATGATGCAAGTTGGCCTTTTGGGAGAACAGCAGTCTCCCTGCTTCTGTTTCCTTGTTACTTCCATTCTCTGCCATAAATTTTCATTCATTTATTATCTTTGCTAGGCTGGGAACAACTTTCTGTGTAGTAATTACAGCCCCGATACACACTTTAGCTGTCATCTTCTTGGAGTCTGGATGTTCTCATGGCCAGTGTTTGATAAGTGGTCTTTGTTGATTTTTGATGAATGTATATCTTTTTCTGGGGGCCCAGGGAAGGGGATGCCTGTGATGACAAAAGGCAGGGGTTGCCTGTCAGCCCGCCTGATATAAAGCTATGGATTTATTGGCTTTGACTTGGCAAGTTGAGAGGCAGCTGTCCTTCGCGTGAACGGAGGGCTGTCAATGAGAATGGTGTCATCTGCAGTGAAGCCAGGAAGACATCTTCATTTAAAAGGTCATTGAGAAACCTTAGTAAACAGTTTTAAAGCTGAATCATGTTATGGTAACTTGGCATTTCAAACAAATGTAATAAAGATTCCACCTGTGCCATTTGTGGTACCTACTCTTAACCACACCTTCCAGATAGGACGGCCTCCATTGGAAGGGGTCTTCTCCAATGCCAGCCATAGGGAGTGTATGAACAGGTATGATGGCTTCACCAGATGGCACCAGACATGAGTACCATGTGGAAACAATAAGTGAAATCATCAGAGGTTGGCTATGAGGGTCACCCATTCCCAAAATATCAAGCAAATGGCGGCCTCCTCCTCCTTTGTGTGAAAGCCATTTTCCAGCATTGAACAAGGCTGTCATGTGATGACACAATCTCTCATTAAAAAAAAAAAAATCAAGCTAATGGCGAAGTCTTTGGCTCATCATCTCTGGTACTTGAAGGTAATAACTCTTCCCAGGGTTCCAGGTCTTGAGTGAATTGCCATAGGAAATACACAAATGCAAGTTGTGTTCCTGAAAGATGGACAATGTTTAAAGGAAGCTACTCCGCTTCAGGAAAATCAGATTGAGAATGTGGATTTTAAAAATTGAAATGTTGGAGGGTCGTGATATGATTTCCATTGTTCGTAGGTTTTATAATCTCCTGTTAGTATATCATTGCTCCAGCCTCTCGCTATCCTTTCGGTAGAATTAAAAACATTCCTTTCCAAGTGTGGTGGCGGGGAGCGGAAGGGGAACTTAAAAAATGCTTTGAATGCTTCAAGAATAAATGAAGAAAATGGCAGAGTTCTTATCCCTTTCAATATTTAAATTTAACAGTTCAACAGATGCATTACCTCTCAGCTCATCAAGTGGTTTAGCAATTTCCGTGAGTTTTACTACATTCAGATGGAGAAGTACGCGCGTCAGGCCATCAACGATGGAGTCACCAGCACTGAAGAACTGTCTATAACCAGAGACTGTGAGCTGTACAGGGCTCTGAACATGCACTACAATAAAGCAAATGACTTTGAGGTAGGAACTCCTCTTTATCTTTTGGTCATCTCCCCTTTCTTTGTTTAAAATGTATTTTCTTCAGAAATGTGCCTCAATCTGTTTTTGTACTGGTTATTTCACGGAAACACCCCCCGGTGAGTAAGCGGTAGAGCAACAGTGAGGAGCACTCTCCCCACCCATGGTTCCCATGAGAGTCCTGGGGACCGGACTCACTTCTATTTTCTTTCCCACGGGCCGGCTCTGCTGCCTCCCATTGGACCATGGGAACAGGGAACTGGAGAATCCAAAGAAAATGGCAGCGAGAAACATACAGTGTGGTCCCTTCTCAGAGAAGAGGTCCCTGCCCCAGTAGGTCTTTTCCACATTTAGGTCTGGCATGTCGGTTGAGCTGAAAATATGTGATGTGCAATGAATGGCAATAGCAAAAGTCGTCATCTAAGGAAGTCTAGAAATGCTGATGGGGGAGAGATTCCATGGTTTCTGATTTTAATCAGCATTTATTTGCTTTATGGAAGAAATGGTATGAAAGAGGTCCATCAACATCTTTTTTGTTTGTTTGTTTGCTTCTATGTTTGTTGTTTGGGGAGGAGGTGCTTGTGTATTTTGCATGTGGGTCACTTCACAAGCATGTCGCTCTGTGTTCATATACTCTTATACACGCTTACGTATGTGCAACAGACATATTGTAGAGACACACAAAGCAGTCTACACAATTCCCAGAAAGCAACTCTATGCAACAATAAAATATATGTGGCTCTGAGTAAAGCTTTTCTTTACTGGCTAACGTGGTGTCTCAGCAAACTTTTTCATTGCAACACGATGACTATGAGAAAACACTAACGAATCTCGCAGGCCTCACAAAGGCATTTTGCTGAGCCCTGCTGGCTGAGGCAACAATCGCCGGAAGTGGGAATGTGGCAGAGTTCCACAGGCCACACCCCCTGATGTGAGAGTAGATAGGCCTTGGCCTGACCGAGATACTCCTTTTCTTCTATTATCTTGAGGATTGGATATGAATGTTTTCTCCCTCACCTGCTCGTGCAGGGATCTTATGTTAATAATCTTGCTTTCCTCACATAGCTAGGTACTACCCAGAAATGCCCAGGAAGGTCTCAACTTCAAAGGAGAGAGGGACACCTTGGTCTGACCTTGCCAATAAAGGGACCTGCCCACCACTGCCCACACTCCATCCCTTCTCCCACTGTTCTAAGCAGTGCAGATCGATTATGGTGGCTTGACTTGGGAAGCTTTGAAGTGGGGAAGTCATGGTTTTTGCCTTGAAAATTTGCATGCTTATACTACAAGTCGCCCATTTATCTTTGCTATCCAAGACCAATGGAGGTTGCTTGCCACATGTGTTATAAACACCATTGTTCCTTGGGCTGAACACATTAAAAGTGAGGATCCTTGTCCTACTCCCCAACTTTAAAGTCTGTCATCATAGGGCACTGGTTTATATATCAACAGAGCACCAACAGATTTCTCCTAAAGATAAACGTTTTTTAAAATCTCAAGAACTTCATTTAATACCCCTAACCCCCCTTTTATAGTAAGTCCATTGCTCTAAACTTTAAGCTATGAAAATTTGACTGTATGCTGATGAACTCTTTATAGTTTATTAGGACAAATATTCACTTAGTGGCATGAATCAAGCTTCAAACAAGAATTGCCCAAAATTCCTGGAAGAGTTTTGCATTTTAGTTGTGTAACACACTCGAGAGACCAAATCCTGACAGCACACATTAGGATTTTTTGTGTTGTTTAAACCTTACCTGGTTAGAATTTAATCCCCTGCTCACAGCACAAAGACCAAAATGACACAAATAGGGGACGGCTGGCATGAAGAGATACCCAACAAGCTGCTCCATTTAGCATCATCTAAATCCTCCTTTAATATGATTAACATCTGATATTTCTCTCTTTCTGAATCATATCCACTTCCAGCCAGGCCACCTCTCCTTTATCTGCAGTGTCTATTTTCAGACTGCTTCAGTGCAAGGAGCATGGGGCCCAGGGAGTAATTTTGCCACTTCCCATGTGACTTCGGACAAGTTATTGGTCTATTTTGGGTCTTATTCTTCCTTTAGTAAAACTAGGCTCTTTCTGGAAATGTGGTGACAAGGTAGCAGGAGTCTGGATCCCGCCCGCCCTGCCCCCTCCACTCACAGGCTCACGCGTTCACATGCATGCACACACCCACCACCACATAGGGTCCTAACATCACCCAACAGTTTTTCATTTCACCTCTCCGTTTTGGCCCATGCCCTTGCAAAAGCTTCTGACAAGACGATCCTTTCCTTTCTGTGCTCGTGTGCATAGAGGTCAGTGCTTAAGTGAGATGCTTAAGACGCCACTGGTCTTATCACAGTGGCTTTACCAGTGTGGGCCCCAGGTGTGAGCCAGAGGTGGACCCAGCACTTTGAGCCGAATACCTCAACTGAGAGGGTGAGCACTGCGTGACTTTGGCATTGAAGTTTCCACTCTTAGACTGAGTGAAATGAGTCTGTAGTCTAATAAGAACAAGAGAAGAGGATGGCAAAGTAGAGAACTTACACCTTGTTTCTTTCTTAATTTTTAAGCATTGTAGAGGGACTCTGAAGTTGTGTCTGCATGACACCCAAAGATCCTGTCAATTCGAAGGATTATATTAACCCAACAGAGCACTAGCTGGTCCAATAATAAAACATTTCACTGACTGCATTTTAAATTTCTCAATCAGTTGTTGGCAGCAATAATAAAACAGCTAACATTTACTGACTGTCTACGATACTCTTCTAAGTGTTTTACCACTATCATTTAATGTGAGCAGTAATAATAATAATATGGATATTAAGATAAGGAAAACTTCAGTTTGCCTGAAGATTTATACTGTTTTTAAAGGAATTCTAAATAGATAGGGACAGGTAGAGGCAGGGGTAGAGAGGGTTATGAGATGAGAGAAAATGAGGCTAATGTGTTCCCCCTTCGCTAGACTTTCTTCTCCTTCATTCTGTTCTCTTGTTTTTTTGTGTTTTTTTTTGTTTGTTTGTTTGGTTTTTTTTTTTTCCAGCTTTTTGCTCCATCTCTGCCTCTGACACTCTGAGCACCATCCCCCTTCGGCCCCTGCTGCTGATGGCTCTCAGAGCAGATGGGGAAGGTTTATCACTAGAGAAGAGGGCGTGGCTTGAATCTCTCCCCCCTTCTAGACCCTGCATTTCCTGGCCTTTATGAGTCAGGACCTTCTGAGTGACAGAAGAGTGGTTCTGCCTTTTGTATCAATGTACACAATTGCCAAGATTCTTGGCAGAGCATTCAGACTTAGGGTGGTGAGAGCTTGAGAAGACCCAGGGGGTGTGGAAGAAGACTCTGAAGGGGGGAGAGGGGATAAGAACTATACTTTTGGTTTGTGCTAAAGCCCCGAAAGCTGGCCACGTTGTGTGGAGTGGGGCTCTCGCTCCGCACCTCTGAACGTGAGTTTGCTAAAGTGTGCGGAAGAGGGGTGTTCAGTTACAAGTGCATCCTTCACTCCTACTTCTCACATTTAATGAGACTGGCAATAATAAATCTGTCTTTCCAGGTGTTATGGTATATATTTCTGTGCTTCATTTTCACTTCACTTTGAAAAGCTCCCCCCGCCCCCCCACAAAAAAAAATTTTTTTTTATGGGAAGGGAAAAGGGGAGTTTGGGATTCTGTCCCAGTTTTTAAATCATACCGACACTTTTGACTTTAGGGGCATATGAGTTGGATTTTATTGCTTTTTTGTTGCTCTCTTACAATTGTGGCTGGACAGAAGGCAATGATCGCTGTCAATTTCCAAGGCTGGTTTACAGGTTTGGGCAAAGAACTCAACTAAGCCACTGACCTGTGTAAGTTGCCAAAGATGAATCACACTAGCTAAGGGGCCCAAAGGCCTACCTACCACCCTAGTCTGGCTCCATTACCTCAGCCAGCTACATGATGTGGTACAGCTAAGAAAGGCAGAATGGCCCAAAGATTGGGAGGCTGGAGATGGTCTTGTGTGCACAGTGACCGACGCCTTCATCCAGATAGATAATTCTGACTTTTGGGGCATGTGAGTTGGATGTTTTTACTTTTCTGTTTCCCTCTCCCCGCCCTGTGGTCAGCCAGGCATCCCACCTAGGTCCATGCGTGCCTAACTGTTTATCTGTAGCAGGTCCTAATTCCCAGGAAGAGTGATCGAGCGCCCTTGCCCTCACTAGGGCAAGACCCAGGTTTTTGGATGGGAAGCTTAAAAATAAATAGAATGGGAATTTGATTCATTGATTAGCTGGTGTATAAATGCCATTTCCTAAGATACTAACATCTCACTGGGCAGATGATCCCTCATCAAGCCTGGGGTCTGGCTTTTTCCTGGAGTCACATGACAGGCAAAGAGAAGACTTCTGCAGACCTCTTTCTGGGCTTTCTGACTTCACTCTTAGAAAGAGAAAATAAAGCAGTACCCCTTACATCCACCCCCCCCACACACACACACACACTCCCAAACACAGACCCATTTGAATCCCCACACGGAATGTATTCTCTCCACCTTGCCTACCCTCATCCCAACCCAACTCACTCTCAACACGGCACACACGAAAGAAGACTGCATATATCTGGAGATCTGACATTCATGTCACCATCTCTTTAAAGAAAAACGAGGACAGGTGGATTTAGGAAGCACTTCCCTCTGCTCCAAATAGATATTTAAATATGAGGATCGTTTGGCGCACTGGCGCACACGTGAGAACCTTTTACTGCTCTTGCAGTCTTTTGGCCTCAAAGCCGCTGAGCTGTTTAAATGATCGCGCAACACACTATTGGTGGGTGGCGAGGAGGCAAAGAAACGCTTACTAATTCTTCCCTTGCCAGCCCCATGACTGACAAGCCAAATTGATCTCTTAAGAGATGAAATGAATGTTCTCCAAATATATGTACACACATGGCTGTCTGGGAACCTATGCCTTGTACAGAATGATTGCCTGAAATGTGAAGGAGAGTGCTGCGGAGATGCTAGGGTGGAAGTGGGGTGGTGGTGGGGCAGAGGTGGGACTGTGTGCATGCACCGAGCTTCATTTTTGCACCGTCCGTCCTTCTGGAATTCAAAGTGTTGATCAGTATAATGAAACGGGTCCATTGATTTACCGTCTATCTGGGAATGTCATTGCATTTTTAGCTCCCCATGTCTTTTTTTGTCATTGGGTTACATTCAAGCACAGTAAGATCAACTTGAAAACCTCCTTACTCAACAGCTTTATTAGTTATAGCATTCCATGACCTTTCTCAACATTCTTAAAGAAAAAGATACAGTGGAATGTCGCTTTACTTTGCTTATTGTCCTTTGTTGTGGCGAACAAAGCGTTTTCTACAGTGGCTATAGCACATAATTATACAGCTTTCAATGGCAGTGTCTTGGCACCTATCAGAGTTCAGAGGAGCCTTTAGAAAAAAAAAAAAAGATGTTTTGTGGCAGCCTAGGGAGGGTCTCATCTTTCCTTCAGAAAATAGTTCAAGGCTCTTCTGTCAAGCTTCCCTACTTAGAGCTTTTTCTCCTCCTGCTTCATAAAGTTTAAAGCGGATTCAGTGGAGTTCTATGATCTATTTCTTTTGAAAGATTGTTCCTCGGCACAGAGAGGGCCTTTGACTTCAAGAGTTCACAGATTCATGTCTTTAGGTATCATATGTCTGACCTTATCAGTTACTCCATTTAATGTCGGAGAAAAAGTCTCAACTCTTTGTGTTGGTCTGTTTTGCCTCTGTGAAATGATTTGGTGAAAAGACCATCCTTTTTAACACACCACTGAGAGGCCGTTTCGGCTGCAACCTGCCCTGTGGCTTTTCTCTCTTAAAAAAAAAAAAAAAATGTCCTTGTGTTTTGTGTATGGATGAGTTCACAGTGAGAATAGAATTATACAAGGGCAGGCGCACACACAAAAAAATCTTTTGCTTCCCTCCCACCCCTCCTCCCCCCGTGATCTATTGGCTCTCTTGGTGGCTGTACCCCAACAGGCGAAGCCATTTAGCAAACACAGAGGCGGCAGCCGTGGCGCTGGGGCAGCAGTGGGTTTTCCCTTGCTGTGACCTACCCCTAAGGCCTTCGTAATTAATTGTCCTTCAGAGATGAGGAAAGTTCAGAGACAGCGTGGAGTGATGCCTATTGTCTGACATTCAGCTCTCCTTGCCTAGGCTCTTTCTCTTGGTCCCACAAAGGGTTATCCATGGGGGGAAGGGGGCCAGTCCTCAGCTGAGAGCCTCTGGTGGTGGTTGGAGCTTTCAGTGGGATGTTGCCATTGTGTTCGGCCCATCCTGGGTTAAATGTCTGAAGATGTCCTAACAAGCTTTTGAAACCGAGCTTGTTTATTTGGTCTCGAGTAAGCAAATTCATTTAGGGAACCCAAGCTTGCTCCAAACTCTTCGATCCCTTTTCATGTGGCAGATAGCATGGATATCAAATTGCCTCATTCCCCCTTCCCACCCCTGATTTCATTTCACTTTAACGGTTTGGGTCTTTCTCAGACACAGAGCAGAACTTTTCACAATCATTCACTCGTTTCTCTTAACCACCTCCGTTATAAATTTGCAAGAATAAGTGTTTTTGCAAACATTCTTTTTGGTTCTTGAAAGTCGATTATTCCAGTTTAAAAATAACATTTCACCTTCAGGGATTTGCCTTACGCCAACCTTCAGTGCTGTTTGCTAACATGACATAAAACAAATACAAGCTGGTCCCTTCCCCACCTTGGGCTGAGACACAAAATTAAGGCGCAGTGTGGAGACAGCTACTTGAGAAGTGAAGGAAAAGAAGAACCACGAACGATGATCATGCTACTGTTCCTGGTAAATAGAATGAAGCCAAGAAAAACAAATGCAATCATTTTTTCCAAGGGACACTTAACCGAGCACATGAGAAAGGATTAAGTTCACTTCGCTATAGTGTCCACAGTGACTTCAAGGCTGAAGGGGACCAGATTTAGAGGCAATCTCTGTGTCCCTCGGAGCAGACTGTTCTGGAGGAAGGGGCCCACAGGATGGCCTGAACCTGTCCCCATCGCTCTTTGAAAACACTTCCACTACAGACCTTTTGGTATTTAAAGAGAACCCATCTGTGGAAGTTGACACAACAAATACAGTCATACCAAAAAGGGAGGGGGGGGGCATCATAAAAAATTAAAGTTATTCTTATGAATCTTTCATTAGAAGCAATGAAAAGGGACACTATTGGTCTAAGTCCTTTGTGCTCCGAGCCCTTCTTCCGGCCTCTGGGCTATTGTTCTTTCAGCTCCTCAAACAGACTTTCACTTTCAAGCTGACAAAAGTCACTTAGAAGCCAGACAGCTGTACTAACACACGCACCTCACGAAGCAGCAGCCAGGGGCAGGTGACGGGGCCCAGAGGCCTTTCAGAGCAGCCTGTGTCGCTGTGGTACTCACCTGGAGAGGGACCATTTATTGCTAATTTGTGTCCCCAACCTCCTAAAGTTCCCCAAGATGTTTCCTGTATTTTCTGTACAGCATGAAACATGGACATCCATGATAATATTTATACCTTGAGTTGCATGGTCTGGATCTGATTCGTACAAGTTTGAGTACAGAACTTAGCAGAAGACAGGTGGAATTTGAATCAAAACTCCTTTGATTTCTCCCCTGGCTTCTCTCTTTTCAGCCTTTCGCAACCAGTCCAAATCTCTCTTAAGCTTTTCCATTTCTGCTGCCTCATCCCAGGAGTATCTGGGGTTGCCTGAAAAACACCCACCAATAGTGAGAACAAGCCTCGCCTTAGGATTTAAGATGTAGTAGTTAGAGATAGACAGGTGGCCCTGCCTGCCTCCCAGGCCTCAGGGCAGCAGCGCCACGGGCCACAGAGAGTCCTCCCTGTGTGTGTATTACAGGCCCTCCCTCTCCTGTCACCTTGTGTACAGTCTGGTCTGTGACACTGATGGTGATTATGTCATTATTTTGCTCTGGGGGCCCTGGCACATCTGCAGAGCCCAAGCACATCTTCTTTGTTGCGCTGGCAGGCGTCCCACAGCACAAATGCTTCATTAGCCCTGCTGCTGGCCTCCTTGCCAGACGCGAGTGCCCAAATGCGGGCTCCTTTCTGCTCCGTTCTTTTGTGTAGCTGATGATCATGCATTCATCTTCCCAGTTCTTCCCCATTCCCCTCGACTTCTGAACTCCAGATGTCCCAGTTTTCTTGCCCAAATCACTCGAAAGTTTACGCCCCAAGAAACAAGGATCAATAATAATAATAATAATAAAACTCCTTGCTCCTTAACCCATCCTCACCCCTTCCCACTTTTCCATTCGCCCAGTGAATGGGGTCTCTGAATAGCTCCCCAATGTGCAGACTGATGCTCTCCCACTTGCAGTTTGAACAGATACCAAGTGGTTGCTCCCAGTAGGATGGTAGGTAGGGTTAGAATTCAGATTTATTAGGTATTGCTTATTCTGTGTATGCCTTTCTCCACCACCCCTTCTCTCTCCTTGGCTCCTTTATTTGCTTCAGCACACGGCCTCATTTTACCAATTTTCAGAAAGCGGTCCAAACAGGGAATAGAGCAAAGGTTCTGAGTGCCTCCCTGTGCATGTTATGGTCGGCTGAAGGTTCCTTTCCTCTGAATGGAATCGTCTTCTCCCCTCTGCCCTCAACCTTAGTGCCCTGCCTGCTCCTTCTGCTGTCATCACCTCCCCAGCCCCTGACAATGACCTACTACTAGACATTGAACGTGATTAACAGTGGGCTGTTTTGGAAACAAGCTAAAACATTTCTCCGAAGTTTGCCTCTGTATTTAACGGAGCCAGTGCTTTAGAGAAGGTGTAATGGTTCCAACATTAACTGCAGTAAATGTTAGAGCTCCATATCTTGGGCTATGGTAGGCTCTCTGTAATTGGTATGTTTTAATTCCTCCTTAAAATGGAATTAATTGATCTGTGTTAGCGTGTATGAGCAGCTTTCCCCACAGAGAATTTAAGCAGTTTTTGTCCCCCAACCGCACCAACATGGCATGTTTCAATGTCTCCATCTTTGAGTAAAACATCGATTTTAGTTTTACACCCAAAGGAGTAAGTTATTATATTTCTAGCAATCATGGTAAGACCACTGAACAGAATTCTAATGCAGACTCTTAAGTCGAAAGCCCTGGAGAAGATTAAAGAGCATTTCTCCCGAGGAGTGAGTTGCCATCTTGTACAGTTTCCTGGGTTTCCCTGTTGCTGAGCCCTGTTCTGAATATTCGGAACCATCCAGCTGAGAAAATGAGGAGAGAGGTGGCCAGGTCAGCAGGCCACCAGCCCTGGGCAGGGAGCATGTTGGGAGAGTCTGGTACCTGTCATTGACTGAATCATTTTCAAAAGACTCAGGATGTCCCCAGAACATTCCCAACTTCCCATTATTAGATCATTATGGTTTTATTACCCACAGGTTTATTTAAACCTTTGCAGGCCTAGCCCCATTCTCAGAATATACCACTCCTCAAGATAATAATTCTCTAAATTTATTACCCGCTGAGAAAATAGTATCTTCTTTTTATGGCTCGTAAGTAATTTCCCTGGAACTCCGAAGGGATAGCCCTTGTTATAATATCCTAGGATTTGTGGACAGGGCTGTGGCCATGTTCTCCATTTCCTTTCTGATTTTATAGACTTTGATCATTTACTGCCTCTTAATCTTCATCTCTGCATTAGATGAAGGAGCTCTAATCCTTTTTAAAAGTCTAATTTCATACAGTTAGTGGGCTGCCCCTGGTCGTTTTAGCTGCCCTCTGTAATGTGCTTCCGCGTGACTGTGTTTTCTCAGGGACAGTTACAGTTAGGAAACGATTTAGCGAAGTTCCAGGGGTGGAACTGCACCTCATGAACGCACCCAGGGGGACTTTTTTGATTGCCCCAGAAGTTTATCCTGAGAAGCTGGATTTCTTGAGTAGCTTCTCAGAGAAAAGAGCCTACAGACCAGTGTATGGGACTCTTGACAAGTATTCTGGCAAATCTGATTGTGTCTACAGGACACGTTCAGCCAAATAAGCAGTGGGCAGATCCACCATGCTGTCCAGATGTTTGCAGTGTTTTTGTAGATAAAGTGGAGAAACATTCGACATCCTGAAGACCAGGCTTTATTCTAGGGCTCTAGTCTATCAAAATGACAGCCTTAGGGAAGAGAATGCTCTGGTCTCTAGATTATATTCTCAGGAAGGAAACAGAAATTTTACTTACAAGTAGATGTTATTTTATGTAAAAGCATCACCTTGAAATCTTAAAAAAGAAATCCTTTGGAGAGGCCACGGTCAGTGGTCTTGGGCTGATAGTGTAAAACTTAAAAGAGCATGGCTTCTGGAAACAAATCCCAACTCTGCCACTTTCCAGCAGTAAACCCTTAGCAAGTGTCTTCTCCTCTCTGTGCCTCAGTTTCCTCATCTATAAAATGGGGACAACAGTAGCATCTACCTCACAGAGCTGTCCTGAGATTTAAATGAATACACGTGACTTTATTAGCACAGAGTAAGGGCTGTATAAGCATTTGCTTTTATCCATCTGTGGAGCCAAATGAAAGCTACCTTGTCCAATTATTGCATCATTTCCTGCTGACCCTAAATAGGGAAAACAAACAAATGAGCAAACAGAGACTTCTCATCAGAACTGGGACAAAGAGTCGATGCAAAACTGGTTTAAAAAAGAGAAAGTGATCTCTCTGCCCCAAGGGTGGCTGCAAAGGTGGCACCAGCCTGGAGTCATAGGTCCCGGATGAGAAAGGGACCGTGGAAGGAGCACCAGATTGGAGGGTCTGCCTCAGGGAGCACCTGCCTCGGGAGGCTCTACTCTGATGAGATTGAACACAGAGCTGGGTTCTAGGTCTGAAATCCTGTGACTTGAGGGTAGAAGGCCTTCTGCATTCTCTAACTAAATCCTTGGGGTGATGCAGAGCTTTAGGCAGCTGACTGTGGATCGCCAGGGAAACCAGATGGCATCCACCCGGGGCCACATCCACCCTGTGGCTCTGCTGCGGCGCAGTCATCTCAGGAACAGTCTCCTGGGTGCCCACTTTGGTGTTCCCCCAAGGCCCGCTTTGCAGAGCTCTCAACAGTCCCTTTGGAGACATGGCAATTCCCTCGCTGGGACTACAGAGACTAATCTTTCAAATTCATAAACAATCTATTGACTGAATTAGCACTAATCTTTATACTTGCTGCTCACTTTATCTGTGTTGGCCAAGGCAGCCAAATAGTAAGGAGGGCATACATGCCTGTGAGTTTCCTAGAAGATGGTACAGGCCTGAACTAATGGGGTGTCTATATACCTGCCCCCACAAGCACTCTGCTTGTGCCCTGCCCTAACTCAGCCAATCAGCACTCGTAGTATATTACTAACCTCTGAGTAATATGCTACATCTCCCCTATTTCAAGACAGAATTAGTTGTTCTAGATGGTATAACTACCTTCACTATCAGGCTTGGTTAGTAACTTTTACAAAAGCAAACCATTATTTCCTTTAAGCATTCCCCAAATGATAGTAATTGAAGTCGTAGAAGTGTTTTTCCACTGGGGTATTGTGGGTGTGTGTGAGTGTGGTGGGTAGGTATGAAATCCTCACAAGTCATTTAAATATGTATTTTTCATCTTTCTGGTGGTTACTGTACCCAACTTCTGTTTTGAACAGACTAACATTTCTAATTAAAATTTGGTACTAAAAGTGGCTTTTAAGTAAAAGGTAATAGATTCACTGAGAACAAGTGTTGGGAGGTTGAGAGAGGTGATGACAGAGAAATTGCCAGAAGCAGAAAGAGGAAGAAGGGGATAGAAGGCTATGGTTTCAAGGCCACTCCACTTCCTTTCATACAAAGACTATTTTCAGAGATTTGTCATTTTATGGAACCTGCAGGTGTATGACTCCTGGCATCGCTCTCGGCAGGGCCAGTCCTAGGCTTGGCAGCATCCTGAGACTCATCCCAAGCAGCACCTCAAGGCCCATGAGGCATTGACAGGGGACTTCCAAAGGCTCCTGGGGCCTTTCTGGATCCTGTTTCTCGACCTCCCCAAACTATTTATCTTTCTTGAAAAAGCAATTTCAAAGTCCTTCATAAACTCTTAGCTGCTTTTGAAATATAGCTCATCCTTATTTTTTGCAAAGGGTCACTTATAGAGGGGGACCCAATAGAATTCTTTAGAAAGACAAAATGGAATTTCTCTGACAGAACCAAGATCTTTCTGTCAAAACCAAATGATAGGACTGAGGTCTTTAATCCCAGTCCCTTCCCAACGCAGCTCAGTACTATGTGGGATGCATGCACTGCTGTCAGCAGAGAGGCAGTGTCTCCCAGGACCTCCGAAGCAGTCTGACTGTCAGCTGTGTCTCACAGTACTTTGCTTCTCACTCTGAGCGATGCTGTTCTCATGGTCCTGCCTCACCCAGCTTCCCAAACAGCTCCTCTTGAGGCTCCGCGCTCACAGCGCCCCATCCATGCATACAGGGCACGCAGACGCGTTTTAATGTTAGCCCAGACAAAGCCTAGTTAGGAAGGTAAATCTCCTGCAGAAAGCAATCAGGTAATGCATTCTCCAATGAACAGGAGTACCCGGATTATCTGTGTCCCAGCTTCCCTTCGTGCAACGCTGGAGATTTATGCCGAGTTGTTTTTGGATAATTTCCCATCCAAGAATGGCACCACACTTGGCCCTATTAATTGTAACACCTTACCCAGGAATTGCAGCAAAAGTGAAACGTCAGGCTCTACCAGCCTGTCGAACTGAGATACCAATGTCACATCCTTCAAGGGGCTGACTTGAAGGGAAGTTAGTTAACACTATAGAGTGACTGGTGTACTGCTTCTTTTTCCATCTGAGCTGACAGTAGATAGATGTGTGGTAAAGGAGGGACAGGTTCCTCCATTGAGTCCATTTAAATATTTACTCGCGGGAAAGTGCCTCATGAAAATCTCCTAATCAAAGCAGGGTGAGACTGAAGGCTTCTTGGTTCTTGCCCATCTCTGTGTGGGGTCCATTAACTCTATTCCATAGCCATGGGCAAGCCTTAGACGCACCAGAGGGATGGCATGACATTGCAGGTTGAATTCAGGGGAGGTGACCACAGCTATCCTGTAAGAACCACCAGTGTGCTGACCCAGTGAGGCATGCAGGCTGAGTGAAGAATGAAAGAACATTAGGCCCTCAGTAAAGTTGTCAGCCCCCAAGTCTGGCTAAGAGCAGGGGCTGGCAAACTACAGTGTACAGGCCACGTAGGGTTCCCAGTCTGTTTTTAATGACCTCGAGATAAGAATAGTTTTTACATTTTTAAAGGGTTGTAAAAAAAGAATATGCAACAGAGATTGAATGTGACCACAGAGCCTACGCATTGACCAGCCCTTTGTGGGAAGAGCCTGCTGGCCTGGCCAGCGTGGCTCAGTGTTTGAGTGTCGACCTATGAACCAGAAGGTCATGGTTTGATTTGTGGTCAGGGCACAGGTCTGGGTTGTGGGCTCCATCCCCAGTGTGGAGCATGCATGAGGCTGCCGATCAATGATTCTCTCTTATCATTGATGTTTCTATTTCTCTCAACCTCTCCCTCTCCCTTCCTCTCTGAAATCAATAAAAATTACTTTTAAAAAAAGAAAGAAAGAAAGGAAAGAAAAAGCCTGCTGACCCCTGGATGAGGCTATTTCTCTCTTGAGTAGAACATGTACTCTCTGAGATCCCTTCTACTTCTGAAGTTCCAAAACGATGATTCTTCCATGGAATAGTCTGGGTCCGGCTCTAGCCTGTACAGCCTTTCTCAGACACATAACCCCAGCAGGGAGTTTCCAATTGTTTTCAAGATCTAAGAGTGTCTTTGTAGTATCTCGGGGATAAAGGGATGGGAGAAAGTATTCCGTTTTAGTATTTGATGCTTTTTCTCTGATTGTGTTTTATTGTGTTTGTTTTACTGTTTAAACTTGGAGTCACTCTTTCAAACATGCGCAGAGTTTGAGAAAGACAGAAAATCTACTCCATGACAACAAACAACCTGATAATCATTGAGTTTCCTGACATACACAACACCAAGACTTCCACACATGAGCAAATAAACTAGCTGCTTGAAGCATATTCACTGATCAACCCCACACAATAATTTTGACAGCTTCATAGACTTTACTATAACAATTGTCTTTCTGTTCCCCACATGCTAGTTCCTTCTTTGTAGGGGCCACGGAGAGAGGTGGTTTTATTTCTATTGATGTCTATATGCAGAGCTGCCAGTGGAATGTTTACATAGTGTAAAATGGATACACACAAATTATTAACAGGTAGAGCAGACGACGATAAGACATTCTTTTACATTCCCCGAAAGTCACCATTAGTCAAAGTGCTCAAATCTAGCACTTTGTTGAGAATCTGTGGTGTTTTTATCGAGACATGTGTTATCAACGTGTTTTTTTTAAAGGTGTACAAATTTGTGTGCGGATTCTGTATTTTCTGAATAGCCCCTCCTAAAGACAAAGACGCAAATTCAGGTGAGGAAACAAAGAAAATACTCAGGACACGAGTGGTGATGGCCAGGCGCGGCCTCCACTGTCCACAAACAGACCAGAGTCCACTTCCTGCGGTCCTTTTTCATGGAGTCCCACCATCCACTCAGGGTAGATCCTGACCCTCCCTCCTCGCAGTTTCCATGTGACTGTTCATTCCTTTTATTGCATTCCCTCCAGTGGGCTCTGTCTGGTTGCTACTCTGCTGGCATCGATAAGGGCGGGTGGGGCATTGGTGGGGAGGTGTCAGGTGGCCTAACTTGGAAACATACATGCGCCTTGTAGGTCCCTGCAGTGGGGGGGGCGGAAGGAGAGACCTGCTTTCCTTTTGCCACTTTTTCTACTTATCCCCGCAGCTCTTTCAGTCTGGTGGAGGGAAATGTGGAGCTGTGGTGCGGGCCTTGCTCATGTCCTTCCCCAGCCTTTCCCTGGGCTGACGTCCCTGCCCCCACCCCCTCGCACATTAACATGACATTGCATTGGCCAGCGCAGGCAGCAGGCCGGGAGCAGCTTCCACCAGCTGAAACCTCTGATCCCAAACCCACGATAGAGTTTGGCTTTTGGATTTTGGCAAGAAGGCCTGTTGCCCATCAGGTCAGCATGAATAAAGATTTCTTTCTTCCTTTCTTTTTTAAAGTCCCGCATCAACTGACTGCTCCCAGAGCTCCCTTTCTCAAGACCATTTAACCCCTTCCTTCTCCCAAGTCCGGTTCTCTGTTCCGAATGCATGGTTTTTTTGTTTTGTTCTTTTCCTGTGAGACAACCAAGAAATCCATCTGTAAAAATTGAGAGCCGAATCAATGCCGAGCCATCTTATCATTGTTAAAGTATGTTTATCCAGCTTTGTAGTAGGAACAAGCAGACTGTTTGAAGGCCACATACTTCTCAAACCTTGGTTGCAACACGTTTGCGCCGTTTTGAAACTGTCTTTATCTAGCTGAGAAAACGAAAATCTATTTGATAAAGTGGCACTCTGGCCAGTTTATCTTGCAATATGGCTTTAGCTCACTGAGTCTATTGATTTCCTTAAATTAATGTTTACAGAATGCTACTGAATTTCGCTCAACAGAACATTGTTCTTTTGAAGGTTTATAAAAACAATGATACAGACTGTTATTGCCATGTGTTCCTTTGCTTAGACAGAAGAAATGAGGCTCTTTTTTTTTTTTTTTTTTTTTTGATGGTTCTTTTTTGTTGTTCTGTTTTGTTTTTTAAGGGCAGCCTTGAACTCTAGCGACTTCCTGAAAGCATTTGCCCCTCACATATTTAAGGAGCAAACATGGAAATAGGAAGTGAGCCCACTCATAGGCCTAAAACTGCATGGGCATCACATCAATCTGACCCTGTAAGGTCCCCGGAAACTGCATGCGGCCTAAACATCAGAATGAAAGAGACTTTAGTCTGAAGCTCAGTGGTGGGTGGCGTCTGCGGGCGGCTTCGCAGCCAGTGCCCTGGAGGGTAATGCCAGTCCTTCCAGAAGTACCTGTGAGCCTCCTCATAAAATGCAAGCGCTGTGTCGCCATTTGATGGGCTCCCTAAATATAACACCTCGCTCTTTGCCCGTGGTGCTCCATGGTTTAGACACAAAACCTAATCTCCAGAGATGATTTTAAAGCTGGCCTTCCCCGGGGAAGCACCATGCCCATTCAGCTCTTGACAGGGCTTCAAGTCACAATCGTGAGATGACCGAAATAAAACTCTGAGAACACAAAGCAACTTTTCTCAACTTGTTGGTGGGGCCAATAAAATCAGCCAAGCGAAGCTCCTCGGAGCACCTCTCAAAATGCTGCTCTGCGCACATTTATTAATCACAGAGGAACGCCTCCCAGAAATCGGGCTCTTCTTTAAAGATGCAAACCACCGCCTTAGTTTGGATAGTGTTTTCTGCTTCCCAAGGCATAGTCATGCCTGCTTTGCCACCTGAGCTTTCCCCGTAATGAGGGAGCCTTAGGACACAATCCCCTGATTCGTCTCTGATAGCATCCTGCATCCACCCCTGCACCCGTCTCCTTCTGAGGGGCCGATGAGTCTCTGGCAGTACACTCAGAGTAAATGGTAAGTGCACACAGGGCGGTGGAGGGAGACCCTCCGGAGCAGCATCCTATACCCATATTTCATGGGTTCTCTCTGCCTCTGGCAGGAGAATTCAGAGAGAGCAAGACAGCGGGAGAGGAGCTACCTTAAGAATCAGCTCTTTCCTTTCCACCTGATCATCTCTGTGAGGACTTACTCAACCCATCTGAGTTTATCCATGTACACTCTGTCTGCAGTAAGGTCCCCAGCTTATCTCCTTACCGCCCCTCCCACAGGAGATGTGTCTCTCCTTGATCAATATTTACTTAACAAACAGCAGGGATGGGAGCGTTTGCTTAGCGGAATCATGTGCGCACCAGGGTGAGTGAATGCTCAGGGAAGCACTGCAACTTCGTCTCCCCTGGAAGGACCCTCACGTGGGTGTGCGCACGCATCCCCGGCACATGCCCTTTCTCTTGCAACTTCTCCCAGGACGCTCAGAAGTCACCGAGCAAAATGCCTCCTTGGGTGTGATCACTACATTATTTATGCTGTCACAGGGTTCCTGGTGTGAACTCCCCTTGAAAATCCCAGCCCGAGGAGTCCTTCTCCTTCTGTGCTCCTGCACAGGTCAGACACCTAGGAAGGCTCTCGGGATGAACTGGGTGCATGAGCATCTTCCTCTGATCCTTGGCAGATGAGCGGAAGGGAAGAAAATGCACCTGGAAAGAATCAAGGCAGTTTGACGAGGAACTCGAACTACAGATTTCTGATGGCATTAGGCTTCCTCCCTCCGCCTCCCCCGCCTCAGAAGTCCCAAGGGGAAAAGGCTCTCCCCAGATTTTCACAGCCGCTTACCCCATTTTCAGAATTAGCTGTGTCTAACTCTCAGGGTAAAGATGAATGGTGGGGTGTGGAAGTTTCCAGAGCACCGTTCTTTCAACTTCACTGAAACAATCGCTTGAAGGCTCAAGTCAAGGTCTTCAAAGCTGGGGACTTGGAGGCGTCCAGGTCTGGTTGGAGGGGTTTTGTTTCTGTGTGTGGGTCGAGGCTGAAAGGGGGGGGGGCGGCAGGAGTTATTTATTTATTTGATTTTGTGAATCGGAGTTGTAAAACCATCTGAAATATTCATGCAGAATTGTCTGAGAAGCCCGTTTCTGTTTTATTTACTGCACAGTAGAACAGCCACAGCGGATTAGTTCTACAATACCCATAACAAAAGCCCAACAGCTGATGCATGTGATGTTAGGAGGTGACAAAACAGTTAAAGTATGCTGCTGGCTACAGGCAAGCAGTCAGCAGATGCAGACAAAAGGGTTTGTGACAAGAATAACTCTCTCTCCAAGGCGAGCAGTGAAGAGTATCCAAAATACCAGTACCCTTTTCTCCTTGACATTGTCTTCTGACAGTCAGCATTTTATTGCCCTTTTATAGTATTAAAAAAATGGAGGAGGAGGAAGAAAGAAAATCCACACACCAACTAATTCACCCCGATGCTAACCATCATTGTACTTCCCCATCAGTTAGCTGCTCCAGCCCATACATAGGTTTCCTTTTCCATTTCCCCATTCAGGTAAGTTTGAAAGCAAAACAATAGTTTAAAAGATGAACTGAAAAGATGATCTCAGTTGATTAGACTGCAATGTATTGATAAGCTAGACGAGCTCTTGGAGTCCTTGGTCATTGGGGAGGGGCTGGGAAAAGAGGTCTGTGCCTGCTTTGTTTTCTGTCCATTTCAGCAAAGATCATGTGGCTGATGAAATTGGGCCAGTGGTCCATTTTTTTAAGGGGACTGAGGAGGGAGCGGGGAGTTGTGCAAGGAGCAAGGTTTAGGTCCCCTGCAAGGGGCCAATGGATGAGCTTGTGGATGTTTCAAAAGGTGTGAAAAATCAGCTTCTCTGTCCAGAAAATAGGAGAGACTGTCTTCTTTTTAACCTTTCTAATTCCTCTTCTATTCTCTGTGACATTCATTCAGCTGCCAAGAGCGTCTGGCAAGGTTTGGGCCAGCGAGCACACTTTCAGTGACCGCTAACCTTGGTATGTCCTGACACTTATGATGAGTGTCTGCAGGACACAGAAGGCAGGCAGCCTGCTATGTCAGGCTTTTATTATGTACTGCAGAGGCTGGGGACAGTCAGTTTAATAAAACAAATCATCCTTGAAGGTAAAGCAACTGGGAAGAGGAGGAGGAAGACGGGGGGTAGGAAATGTGTCTTTGACACTCATTCTGATAAAAATAAAATAAAAAAAAAGAAGAGGTGCAAAATAACCACCCACCCAACACACTGTGTGTGCATGTGCACGTGTGTGTGTGTGTGTGTGTGTGTTTGCGCGCGCACGCCCATATGTGCTCAGGCACATAACCCTGCCACTGACTGAGAAATCTTGAAAACATCTTCCCATTTTCCCCGTTTCATCAAAGACCACAGGGCCCTCTTTTGCTGTGAGGAGATTCAAGCACAAGCAATTGTGATGAAATTGGTAGATGCTGCTAGCCAGCCCCTTCACATTTTTAAGTGCCTTCAAGTACCTCATGGCGATATTATTCTCCTCCGAATATCAAGGCAAGGAGAGGGAAGACCATGTGGGGTGAGTCTCCTATATTGGGATGCCTTTTATCAGAGCAAAGTTTCCACTCTCCTCTCCTGAAGAACACTCATCTCAGCAGCTCCCACAATAGCCTCCCAGTCCCAGCCAGAGACTTTGGAAGCCTTTTGTTTTTCCCCTGTGGCATGTCCAAAGGCATAGCCTTCCCTCCCCCTCCCGGCAGCCTGCATTGTCTTGCATTCCTGGGGCTTGATTGACTGTTGCCACCTGATGCTGAGGAGATACTCTAGGGTTCATTCTGCACATTGTTCGGTTCTATTAAAAGAAACCTAGATAAGGGATTACTTGTCACTAAGGGATTTTCTGCAGATGTTTATTAGTGATTGGAAATCCATTAGGTGTGAAGAGGTACAGAAAAATATGGACATTATCATTAAGGTACCCCTCAAAAATCAGAAAGTAACCCCCCCAACTCACTCTGTTAAATGGAGTTGGGAGAATTTTCTATTGGAGAGGTAATGGTCTCTTTTATTCATGGGTGATATTCTCCCTGTAGGTGGAATTCCTTCCCACACTTTTGGAAGATCAGTTGCTACCCATCAGTTTACCTCTCTGGAGCCACAAAAAAAAAAGATTAATTGCGCTGGTATTAACAGATCTCATTATAACTTTATTTTATCTCACCCAATTTGTTGTATTAGTATTGTCTCAAAGCAAACACTAAATTAGCAAACCATTTCATCCCTTCCCAAATATAAACCCAAAACTGAAGCCCCCTCCTGGGAGCTTTGGTGCCATTCCCATTTATTTTAAGTTACTAACTCTTAATGTGGTTTTTCTCAATCATAGAGCCACAGTTTGTCAAGGTTTTGATGCCTCAGATAAGTAGTAATAACAAAAGTGCATTAAAAAGGAACCAACATGGTTTAATGGAAAGACACCTGCACAACTTATTTTGCATGAATCTCCTAATTGCATAATTTCTTCAGCTCATAGTTTTTTCATCTGTGAACTTATGATTTCTGAAATCTATTCCAACTCTTAAAATTCCACCTTATTGTACAAATTCTTTAAGTATTGAGTGAGAAGATAAATGTAATGCTAAAGCAATAGGCAAGATCTCATTATGAACTATTTATCAAAGACTTTTCAAAAGAGCACTGCTAAGCATTGTGGGGGATGTGCAGAATAGAAACCATGGCTCTTTTTTCTAAAGACATGATAAATTCATTGCAACTAGTTGTAAGTAGGTAAGAAGTTAAGTAACATCAAGACAGATTCAAAAGGTGTGAAAGGATAGCCCAAGAATACTACCAAAAAAAATGAATGTTTACCACAGGATAAAAGCCCTGAAAACCTATCAACAAGCATGGCAAATGAGAAGAAGAGTAAGGTGGAGCCCTCCCTCCCCCAAAAGAAGTTACTTTGATTTGTTCTTAGGCAAACCCTAGAACTACTCCTTCCTTCCTCCTCCAGTCCTGAGGCTATTGTAGATATTTCTCCTTCCTCTTAAACAGTGCCCCTGCCCCCTTGGTCCTTGGTTCCCTGGACCTCCTGTGGAGTCCTGGGAGTGGGTGGGGCTTCCAGCCTTCTCTGCCCCCCCTGCCCTGGAGCAGCTACCATACCTTCTATAATCACAGCTCTTTCCAATCCATGCGTGTGCAACCCTGTGTGTTCAAGGAACATAGATCTTCGTCATGGATCTGTTGCCAATGGCCAGTAAAACCACACTTCTTGAAATGTTTATTTTAATAAATGCCTATGATTATGTTTCTGCAGCATTTGGCTAACAGCTCCCAAACCAAGTAGTTAGAGTGGGTAGCTGTGCTGCCTAACTGTTCCCCAGCCAGATTCCCTCTCTCAGTAATGCCAATCTGATTAAATGGGAAGGATTATCTTTGGGGGAAGAAGAGAGAGTACTCAGCAAAACTGCTTAATGACTTTTTACTTAGTATAAGGTGAGTGGGAGTGCTAATCTCTCCTCCTGGCCCCTGCTGCCCCACAAATACTCATGTAATAGTATATGCAGGAGATTTGAGGGAAAATCACCGAAGTTCTATAGAAAATCCAGATGACTTCGCAGCAAGGAATGGCCATTGGCGTAGATGGGGTTTGCACATTGATGGGGGTCAAGGTTGTGTCTTGATGGTTTTCCAGGAAGCGTTGGGAACGGTCCTGAGAAATTGGCCAGTGTGTGTGTCTTTGGGAGGGGCTACTCAAAAATTCTCATTTTTTCTAGATTAACCCTAGCTGGGGGCCTATTTCCACCTGCTGGGGAAGTATTAGGTTTCTTTCAAAGGACAAGTGACTTGCCATTGGAAGCATTGAACTTCTTTGTCTGATTTAAAATGTTTAAAAATGGTTATCCTACTAGTTTTCTTTGCCAGTTCCTATCAATTACAGAAATGTGCATTGCCCAAATTGGGAAAGATAGAGAGAGAAAAGGGTCAAATATGTTCAACAGGGTATTATGTCCCTTTCGTTTGCTAAGTGACATGTCCGAACTGAGATGAAAATCTTTCCCCTCTTACATGAGTAGACAGATCTATGTGGATAACTACAGGGCATTGACTTCCTCATATGTTTGCTCTTACTGTAAAAATAAAACATTAGGAATGCAGAAGGACCCCACTAACAGAGATCTACTGAGTGTCAGTGTATACTCGGAAAATTACAAGTTCCTGGGAAGATTCTGTGAATCCATTATCTTGGTGTAGGGAGAGATAGGCCATACTTTAGAACACTGAGTTGCACCAATAGCTACTCCTTTCCCTAGACAAGAGGTCAGACTATTAAAAAAACAAGCTCACACACGACACATACACTCACACACTACATATATATACTAATTGCCATGAAGGAAAGGATTAAAAATTAGGGATTCTACAAAGAATATTCGGAGAATGTTTGCCTTGGAGTATAATGACTTGGAACAATTCTCTTGATCTCGGTGAGCCTCAGTTTTCTCACCATAAAAATGGGTATAATAACAGCACGTAAAGATGTTGGGGAACTGACTGACATAATTTGCATTCAGTTCATAACATGGTGCCCAACACATAATAAGCACTCCAAAAATGTTAGTTTTTATTATTTTTATCACCTGCATAAACTAGTCTCTTATGGAGCAATTCTAATCTCAAGGGAAAGTATTTTCTGATGTATAACTTTTAGGATTCATTACAAACTTTATATTTTGGGACTTAGCGTTAATGTTATTATCTTACTCCTTTTTGTACATAGATTACTTGATAGTACAAGTTAGCATTTTAATAGACAAGGTAGCATTTGGACCAATCCTCAGACACAGGCAGGCAACAGAGATTTTGGTTTTCTTGGGAAGAAGGGAGAGGGAGAGAGAGATAGAAACATTAGTGATGAGAGAGAATCATTGATCGGCTGCTTCCTGCATGTCCCCACTGGGGATGAGCCCATAACCCAGTCATGTGCCCTTGGCCAGAATCAAACCTGGGATCCTTTAGTCCTCAGTCTGACGCTCTATCCACTGAGCCAAACCGGCTAGGGCTTGGGTTCATTTTCTATCAAAGGCCAATTATTTATTATTCTACTTATGAGAACATATTTTGTTTTTATAACGGAAATCAAAAAGAAACCCGATTCACATTCTGACAGATGGGTCGGAGACTTTCTTCTGGAACACACCTACTTAATGAAGTGAGGAATTCCAACCGTGTGTTCTCTTGTCCTACCCTAACATTTGCAATGGAATCCTAGCTTTTCAACAGGTCGGCATGCATCCTTGGCACAAGTCTCTTCCTAAACCTCTACAAAGCTATCACTCCCCCCACCCCCATTACAATGCTTCTATATATAACGCCTTTGCATAAGAGAAGAGAGGCCGGCCATTTTTAGAAAATGCAGGTGCCATGTAAGCCCCCTTCTGAAAGAAAGAACTTAGCTCCGTTTCCTTTGAAGAACTGGAGACTTGAAACTGAAAACTTTATTAACACCATTGTCTCCTTGTACCAGCAGGTTCCAGAGAGATTCCTGGAAGTTGCGCAGATCACATTACGGGAGTTTTTCAATGCCATTATTGCAGGCAAAGATGTTGATCCTTCCTGGAAGAAGGCCATATACAAGGTCATCTGCAAGCTGGACAGCGAAGTCCCTGAGATTTTCAAATCCCCGAACTGCCTACAAGAGCTGCTTCATGAGTAGAAATTTCAACAACTCTTTCCGAATGTATGAATAGTAGCAGTCCCCTTTGGATGTCCAAGTTATATGTGTCTAGGTTTTGATTTCATATGTATGTGTCTGGGAGGCATGGATAGGTTATGAAATCAGCTGGTAATTCCTCTCATCATCTTCCTCTCATTTTCTTGTTTTCCACTGCAAGGGGATGGCTATTTTCCTTCTGCCTTCCGTTTACTTTTGCCCAAGGCCCTTAACATTGGGAGACTTAAAATAGGGTAATTTTCAGGGAAAAGAGGAATGTTGACATGTGTAAAGTCTACATTAACATGAAAGGGCACTGGTGAGCAATGCTTCTCCTTGGCTGACGCTGTATTGTGAATGGCGGTTGGCGGAGGGAAACTCATGACACAGCAATGCTACAGTGTGTGTCTCTAGTTTTTTCTGCTAAGAAGGTCAGAAAACTCAATGAAACCACTTCATGAGCTTCAACCTATTGTTTGGTTTGAACTCAATAGCTTTTGATATGTGTTGTGTGTGTGTTTTTTTTTTAAAGCCAATGGCAGATGAGCAGCTGACTTTTCAAAAGTATTGCAAAAGGCCAAACTTAGAAAAGAAAAATAATCACTACTGTCAAGTCTTTCCTAAGAGACATGGCAAACACCCCAAACTAGTATCCATTTCTTAAGGAGGCAGAACAGTTTGCACCAAGATGACTCTTTTAAGATGAGACTGGAAATTCACCCACAATCCTCTCTAAATTGGACCATAGGTTCTTCTTCATAGTCAGTGAGTCTGTATCATTCTTCATAGAGAAAAAGCCCTAGAAGTTATTATTTTCTATTTATCTTGCTTCAGATATTAAAAGGCACGTAAGTTTCACACTTATGCTTCGCTCAATTTTGTTCATATGCTTAAGAGAATGATTATTTCTGTATAATATTTAACATTCTCCCCCACCCCCCCAAAAAATACTATTTTCTGAATACTTTTCTATAGTAAGGAATAAAGGACGTCCCAATGTGACCATAAAATTTCTGCCTACATGAGAAGTTTGTTAACAGCCAAACAAAGTTAGATGACTTGCTCTTCTCCTCCTGACAGGAGCCCAGATGAGAATTATCCATTTTCATATACAATTCCACACTACCCTGATGGATAGGCAAAGTGGTGACAGTGTAACTAAGTGTGTCTTCATTTTAGGTATAGCATGTCAGAGCAATGGATAAGATCTCTTCTTATTAAGAAGCTAATATTGACCAAAATGTGAGAAGAGTGGATAGCATAGCAAAGTTTGGGGGTTGACCCAAAAGACACAATTTCAGCACACATAAGGAAGCTGGCTGCTATTTTGTGCTTTCTTCAATGGTTCTCTTCTTTTTTCTTCTTTTTTTTTCAGTTTTTCAAAGGCGTGCAATGTCCCATACTTGCTCTTAAGAATTTGTGTGGCACTCAGACTTGTTTCGTTAGATGGGTTTTGTGTGCAGATGCAGTAAGAATTCCCTGTTCATTCAGTAGTTGGTTTTTTGTTTTGTTTTGTTTTCAGAACCCTTCCTCCCCTTAGGTCATTTGATACACATCTC
This sequence comes from Murina feae, assembly GCA_004026665.1. Taxonomy (NCBI): domain Eukaryota; kingdom Metazoa; phylum Chordata; class Mammalia; order Chiroptera; family Vespertilionidae; genus Murina; species Murina feae. The sequence continues at coordinate 5,763 of PVJC01004671.1, read as the reverse complement.
CAAAAATGACACAGTAACAAGCCTGATAGTCACTTCATACAGAACGTAAATACCAATTTATCCTCCATTTTTATAAAAATACATTTTACTTTGGAGAACGCAGGTTGACCCACGTGACTAACTAGCTGACCCAAACGCTGTAATTTAGTGTCGTTTATAAATTCTGCTGATGGACAGGAATGTATAAAGGCAGTTACTGTCAGCACAGAGCCTTAAAACCTGCTGACTTTAAATTAAACAGCCCACTCATGTGATGGCCTGCACTACTGAGGGACTAAGCCACTCTTGCCGGGTGGACAGCATGCAGTGACATGGGCTGGAGCACCACCCACAGCTAAGCACACCGCCCAGCTTGCTCTCCCCTCCACAAGGCACACAGAGCCATCAGTTCCTATTTGCTCTTGTCCCAGCTTGCTCTGAAGGAGAAAAAAAAATGTCCAGGTAATCATTACCTTGGAATAAAATGCAAACCAAAAACCAACAACAACAAATCCCATCAGCATAAAGTAGGGAAGCACTGTCAGCCCTCGGTCACGCTCCTTTGCCTTGTTTCATGTGTAAGAGTGTGACTTGCACTCTTCACGTCAGACACCACTGGATCTTGGCTGTTCCATGGAATTCGTATCAAAAAGGTGTTGCCATTTGCAAGGTAACAGGCAAACCCCTAGGGTATTCACCTATGTAGTCAGATTGCTAGGATCTTCTGGAGCTGGGGCAAGTTCAGTATTGATTCCAGAGTTGGGTTTTTAGTAGCATTGTCCCCTGCCCCTCTAATTTAAATAGCCGAATTAAGCAAACGTGTATGTTCACAACCAAATGTCAACGCGCTTATCAACGATAACCTCTCAGTGTTCACTGAGGCATAGAAATTATTTCGGAGTAGAGATTGCAGCATGAGGATAAACTCACCTCATTGTTTTGAAAATAGAATTGGATCACTACCCTTTTAGGTGATTTTCCCCCCTTTTACAACAGTAGAATCTTGTGCCTCCAAGTGCATTGGAAAATGGCAAAAACCTGTCTGTCAAAACTCCTGTTTAATAGTTTTGATTTTTCAAACCGCTATCTTTCAACTCTAGCTCAATTCAATAAGTGAAAATTGGTTACTAGGGAGAAAGTTAACTTTCTATGGTGAGAGGGCAAAGGATGAGGGACAGTTTGCATAGGAAACAAAAGTCTAAAGCCCATGTTGAAATACCACACTAGCACTTGTTTTCTGCTAAATTATTTTTGCATTTACACTTGAGGTTATAGTCTGTGCCTAGACCTAAAATGCACCAGCGGGGGGATTTTTAAAAATCCTTCAAAATACCAGTTTTCCCCCACAAGTACAATTGTTCTTGTGCCTTCCGTGGTTTTCAATTTCATCTTTTTACTTTATTTCTAATTACTACAGCTGCAATAAACACTAGATTTTTTTTCTGGCTGTTTGACATAACGTTGATAGCTATGCATATTTTGTGTCTTTTTAAAATAAGGCGGGAGAATACGTTTTTGAAGAAGAGAATTTTTAGAACAGTTTGATACCGCAAATTATTTTTTCCTCAATTGTTTGAGCAGCATTCGAGTTTTGAAAATTCTTGTAGAGGCCAATTTTTTGTAACTGTGGTGCAAATCTTGTGTTTTCTTAGCCTAATGAAAAGTAGTATAGAAGCAATATTTCATACCATGTGCTATATATGTGTGTGCAGATGTGTGAACATAAGCACACATACATGCACACATATACACACATGTAAAATATACACATATATATATATATATATGCGTGTGAAGTGGAAAGCTTACTTTTTCCTATCTAGATTTAAGGACCTATTTTAGACTTTTGTTATGTTTTGTGAAAAGAACGTTCTATTTGCATCAACAAAACCTTTCATTCTTACTGTATCTCTGGCTGTTTGATGAGGATGTTTCTCATTAAGTGGTAAAGCAATGTGGAAGCTGGTAGAATGTAGTAATTATTTAAAGGAAACGCTTACCCACATATTCCTGAAGTTTGCTTTGTGCCTCCGAGTATTATTTAATTAAAGTGTTTTATGTTTGAGAATCTCTGTTGCTGTGCTAGGGATGTGGGTGACTATCATTTTTAAGAATTTTAAAAACAAACAACAAAAAAAGCAAAAACAAAAACACTAAAGCAAGAGGGGAACTTTTATAAAGCAATGTAAATATTTAACCTCATGGCTGTTGTTACGTAAGACATGAGATTTTAATAAATAACTACATTCTCACAACATCTGTTGAATTTATTGCGAACACTACAGCGACTGTATAGACAGTTGAAAGCATTCTTGAAAATCCTGCTCTCTACTTTTAAAAGATAACAGTCTCTTTCATCAGATGTCAAGGGCAAGGGTGATGCCATTTCTGTAAATTTATGAAATTTATTTTCTATGTACAGGAAGACATATAGTAAGTAACCCCTCCCCTACACACACACACACACGCACACACATGCAGTCTAATATGAAGTCATAAAGCTGAACATTTGGGGGCTTTAAAAAGAGAATGATCCCCGGGAACTATCAAATTCATCAAAGAAAAAGCGGTTTACAGACTCCCCTGAAAGAAGCAGTGTACATGTGAGGACAGAGCAAATCCTTTGCCATGTATATTACAGAATGTTCATTGGTGTGAATAGTTTCCCTTCTGGTACAAACTCTGTGTTTGCAAATTACAAGAAGCACTGTTTTCCAAAAGCTTCCCTTAAGAGAATGTAACTGGTTGATCTGACTAAGCGGTTACCGTATTGCACTTAAATGTTATGTTGAAGGAAATGCAGCTTTGTTTTCTGTAGACCTGTTGGTTGTAAACCATCCCTGAAACGAAAGCTGAAATGCTCATAGAGCTGGGATCAAACTGGTATTCAACCTTTGCATCTTCTTATTGTTATCCTCCTAAGAATATAACAGAATCTTGAAGCATTTGAGCTTTGAGTCTTTTCCGCTGAGCCCTCTTTCAAATTTGACACCCTCCCCCAAATGCACAAACATGAGCAGAAAAGGGAAGCAGACTGGCCTTCTTTTGTGAAAAGGTATCCGTTCTGTATTTTTAAAATATTGTGATCCTTCACATCAGGGGGGAAATATTTTAAAATTGTATATTACCACTGCAAAATGAGAATTAGAGAAACAAATGTGTTTGGGGTTGGTCTCAGCACTACCTGGAAGAATCAAAGGTTGTGGCTTTCCTGATATTGTCCCAGCCATTTCTCATATGTATATAGTATAAACCGTGACAAAACACTGCCTTTATATTATTTAGCAATATGTTGTAAATAGCATTGTTAAGCTCATTTTTTGTAATAAAGATTCTTTGATTTGAATATAGTACAATAACGGAATTGATAAAGTCAATTATTTTTTTTTTTTAGCTAGAGGCAATTTCAATTGTGGATTTTTGTTGTTGTCTATTGTTCTGAAGACTTTGCATAATTTATTGGTTTAATTTATCCTAATTTATTTGATGAAGGTGTACAATTTTTGTATTACCAAGGATGTACTGTAATATTAATTGATATGATTTAAAAAAAAAATAAGACTCCCTGTCCATATTAAAAGGAAAATAAAAAGGTGCAGTAGACAATTGATTTTAAAGTAAAAGTAAAAAAAATTTAGTTTGGCAGCTACTAAATTTTAAAACAGGAGATAAACAGTTGTTGGGGGGAGGGGGGTTTTACTTTGTGTGTTTTAAGCTTTTGTATACTCTCCAAACTTTTACCTTTTCTTTGTACCACTTAAAGGATACAGTAGTCCAATTGCCTTGTGTGCCTTCCATCTTCTCTTAAACTGAATGTATGTGCAGTATATATGCAAGCTTGTGCAAAATAAAATATACATTACAAGCTCAGTGCCATTCGATTTTGTTAAAACATGTGCTTTTACTTTTTGGACCTGTGTCGAATTGTAGGACAAGAGGCTAGTTGTGACTGTAAGATCCATTGTGGATGTTCCCTTTTATTGCAGTTCTTCATTATACAAGCCTAACATCAATGCTTGCAGCTCCTAGAAATGGCCTTTCCTGTACACTTGTAGCAATTGGCTAGATATCTCTCAGAGACCTCTTCTCACAGACTTAACTTTAGCCCTCAAAATTTAAAAACAGCAGCAGCTTTGACTCAAAACGATGTGAGCTAAAATCAGTTCAATTGCTAATGTCTAATGGCTCAAAGAATAAAGAGAGATGTTCTTAAAAGTCACAAGATGGCAAATACCTGAAATATGGGGAGAACTTGTTTCTACTGTGGCTAACCTCGGAACTAAGCACTAATGTAAAACATCAAAGCCTTTCTAGAGTGTTCCTTCTACACAAATTGGCAGCATGCTTTATACTAAGATCATCGGTTATATGGCTTTTTAAAAATTCTCTTTATTGCCCTGGCTAGGTGGCTCAGTTGGCTGAAGCATCATCCGGCACTTGCATTGGTTGTGAGTTCAATCCCCATTTGGGGAGCATTCAGGAGGACACCTATCAAGGTTTCTCTCTCATGTTGATGTTTCTCTCTCTTCTCTCTTTCTCTCTCTCTCTAAAAATCAGTTGAAAAAAATACACGTATTCTCAGGGGGTGATTTAAAAAAATCTTTATCTCTTTTGCTGTGGTTTAAAATCACAGCAAATGGGGAAACATGAAGAATTAGCAGAAATCACTGCGCCTTAGATGGACTGTAGCTACACTGTTCACAGCTGCACCTCCCTTTCTGTCTATCACAGATTTGTAGACTAGGTTCCAATCTTTCAAATTTCTTCTTTTGCTTTCACCTACATGATGAAACTTTACATGTGACCCTGCTATACATGAGGATGTTTAGAATCAATGCATTATCAAAACTATTACGTTATAACAGGAGTTTTCCACTTTCAGCTCTTTTTCCATCAATGGCACAAATTTAAATTCCAGTCTTCCTAAGTAAATTATTCAGAAGAGCATGTCTATATCCCTCCATGCCAACATGTTTATTCCCTGATTGGAGGAAAAAAGGAATCTCCCTCTTCCCCACTCTGCCACCCACCCCCTCCCCCCCATACACACACACGCACATACACCTACTCTTGAAAGGGAGACAACATCTTCTGTACTTAGTTAATACTGATCTGCTCTGAAACAGATTGGGTCATCCAGGTAGTGACTAAATCACTAAGAAGTTACACAGATGGTACTGTTTCCTGTTTAGGAGGTTTATTAAAAATGTAGCTTCACATAATTGACTAAATTATCTGATGACATGGGTCTAAAATAATGTGTGCACCATTCTCAACACTGACCTGAACCCTGGCCACACACCTTTTCCCACACCTGTCTGTCTCAATGTCCACCAGGTATGTGATATTCTTGAAAGTGTAAGCTTCACAAGCTAATAGTAAAGAAAGGGATGGTTTTGTTCACTCTTCATTTTTCATCATAAATGATTTACAAGTTTTTCTTAAAGACAATTTAAAATTATTGCATTTTCAAAATTAACTTCCTGATACATACTGAGGTGACTGATAGAGGACCCTGAATAAAAATCAGAGGAAAACATCAAATATTTGCAGGTTGTCACCAGGTTTTGGGGTGTGTGAACACTCCTATGTTTTGAGGGATATAAAATATAAGTGAAGCAGATGTAAAAGAAAACAGCTGATTTAAAAAATTTTGGAAAGTAGTCGATATGATGCCTAAGCAAAATTATGAAAAATTATTGAAGGTAATTTTCACCACCATCATAACTCTCTACAGGGAGATTCAAGACACTGGGGTAAAAACCAGAAGGCTAATTTTTTTTT
>PVJC01004670.1:0-62620 GCA_004026665.1 Murina feae | reverse complement strand
CCCTCTCCTGCCTCCTGTACAGGAGGGTGGGCACTGGCCCCTCTCCTGCCTCCTGTACAGGAGGGTGGGCACTGGCCCCTCTCCTGCCTCCTGTACAGGAGGGTGGGCACTGGCCCCTCTCCTGCCTCCTGTACAGGAGGGTGGGCACTGGCCCCTCTCCTGCCTCCTGTACAGGAGGGTGGGCACTGGCCCCTCTCCTACCTCCTGTACAGGAAGGAGGGCACTGGCCACTCTCCCTCGTCCAGGCTGGGGACTAGAGTCCCTGGATCCCCAGCTACCCTGGCCGTAGGTTCTGCCAGTGCCCCGTGTCCTGCGGTCTGTTGTCTCCATGGCTTGTGCTCTTTCTGAATGAGAACATAGGTTCAGAGAGGCACAGAGACCATGCAGCCATGGGGAGCTCAGGGTGCACCGCGGACCCTCTCCCTGTCACCCAGGGCGGAGAGCAGGAGCTGAACTGTGCACCCTCTGGGTCCGCAGGGCCAATGCAGACCCACAAGCGCTGAAGCACAACCGAGCGAAGGTCAGCCCAGCTCCTCGGCACCAAGACCCCGGCTGCAGGCGAGAACTGGCCCGGGCCGTGAGCTGGCCTGGCTCCCTAGCTCACACTCACTAGGTAGTGACTGCTCTTTCCTCTTGACGGGGCTCTCCTCCCCCCAAAAGTGCCCCTCTTCCTGGGTCTCCCTGACCCTGACTCAAAAAATGGCACTGTCGTCTATCTGGGGTCAGAAACCTGGGGACATGCCACCCCCTCACTCTTCCTGGTCATCCTGCGTGTCCCCGCCCACCCCTCAACACCCTGCACACTGGCCAGCCCAGGTCTCTCCAGGTTCCGGGGGAGAGAGACCAAACCCTCGCCTGGGTGGACACCAGCTGGGCCCAGCAGCCCGCATCCTTATTCCCCAGCAGCGGCTGCATCGCCATCTTTGGGGTGAAAGGATGGATTGAGTCCCTGCTCCTCTGCACATGTGTTCCAGGGCCAGGGAACCCCTGTCCCGCCCCCCATCCACCCCTCCAGAGCCGGGCCTCCTGGGCTGCCCATGCCCTCATCTCAGCACCCGGCCTGACAGTGACCCCGAGCTATGTATGCCGTCTGCCAGCTGTGGCTGGGAGCTCCCTAAGGCCAGATGGCAGGTTCGGGCTGACACCCCATTTGTCCATTCCCACACGGGGCCTGCCCTCCAGGCACTCGGCTGAGAAGCAGGAGGGGGCCCCTCATGAGAGACGCTTATCTCACGGGAATCAGACGCAGAGGCAGGGGTGCCCCTGGGGGCTCCGAGACCTCTGTCCCCTCACTGACCATGAAAGGCTGACCCTGGCAGATCCACACCTCCCCCTCCTCCCCCTCCTCCCCGCTGGGGACAGAACAGCAAGCACGGCGAACCAAGCCAATTTTCCAGACCCAGTGGGGCCTGGCAAGTCCATCTGAGCACGAAATAAACCTTTGGCCTGGGCGAGGGGGCACGACACACAGTGTGAGCACAGTGGCCGCCGCCCAACCCCCGGCCACCCCCACCTGCAGCCAGAGCGCTCTGGCCCCAGACGCCAGCCACATAGCTGCCAATTCCCGGCTCAGCAGAAAGTCTCCCTTTTGCAGGGAGAAATTAATGAAAGGGAGAAGCCTGGGAAATTACGAGTTGCCACCTGCAATGGCTGGTTAAAGCAGCAGCCGCCCTGCCAGGCTGGGCCAGCAGCTGAGGAATCTGCCTGCTGGGAGGCAGGTGCGAAGCAGTGGGGGTGGCGGGGAGGTATGTCGGTGGCCCTTCCCAGGGATCTCTGAACTGGGGGATTTCCAGCTTCCTTATCCCTCCATTCCCTTCTGTCACTAGGCAGTCAGCAGGCCCCTTGCAACCCGAAGAAACCCACAGATTAAAAAGCAGGAGACACTCCTCACCGCATACCTCCACGCCCCCAGGGGCTGGGTCCCACATAGGCTGGTAGGAGAGTGAGAGGTATGGGGCTAACGGGGCTTCACCCAGGCTTGGAGCTATGTGGGTGCCTTTAGCCAGTAAGTCTTCACAGCCACGGGCATGAGGCCACTGGAGCCATTTCACAGACTGGGAAATGGAGGCTGACGGTGAGGGAAAGTCAGGGCTGGGTACCAACCCAAGCCATTTGGTGGCAGCAGTGGGATCTGTTGACAGGAGAGTTGCCGGAGATGAGCTGAGGAAGGACAGTTGCATAGACACTCAATGCAGTAGCTACAACTTGCATCTGACCAGTGGCACAGAGTCGCCAAGTTACAGCTGCGAGGAAGGACAGACAAGCTTCTTCCGTAATCAAACCAAGTTCCCCGACTGCCAGCCTGCTGTCCAGACTGAGGGCTAAGCCAGTGGACAGCTGGGAAGGGTGACTTTGCAGCCACAGCTCTGCGTTCTGCGGCCCCATCTAATCTGACAGGAGCCAGCACGTGTCTTTTTTCCAATAGCCCACAGATCTTCAGCTCCCACAGATATCAGCCCTTTACTGGGATGTGAATTCAGACTAAGGTGTGAATGACTGACACCAGCTTTATCTCCTCCTCTAAGGTTTGTGCATTCTGAGGCATTCAACTTGACTTCCCACCTGTGAGGAAGGTAATTCACAGGGGTGAGGGGTTGAGGGATGAGGCCCCTCGGATAAGAATCTGGACTTTCTAGCCCTGGCACCACACATCCAACACAAGGGAACTACCCCATGGAAGACAAGGCCCCGTGGGCCAGCCCATGCTCCTTTAGCTGTGCGTCTTACAGAGGCCCATGGCCTCTCTGAGCCATGGTCTCCTCCCACTCCACCCCCCGCCCCCAGCTGTGTGACCCCGGGCAAGCCCATCGGCCTGGAAAGCCAGGAGGCAGCCTGCTGTGGGATCCCTGGCAAGGCAAACTCCCAAGCGCCACTGTCTCCCAGCTCCACTGCCCTGGCCATATATTATTATAATGGCCTTGGCCAATAGGGGCGCAGGCTATTAGAATGAGTTAAGACCAGATTAATCTGCTTAAAAAAATATGCCTGGTTTTTACGCTGTGCATTCCCTCCTAACAACTCGGGCTCCTTCCAGGCCATTATCTCATTTTATCGTTAATTCAATTCCATAAACATGTATTAAGTGTCTATTACGTGCAGAGCCTTGGTCTGGTGGCAGGTGGAGTGAGAGGGCTATGGGGGCAGCTTCGGCCCCCAAGGTGCCGACAGGCAGGCAGGGAACCCTCTGACCCCCCGGCCTCTCTGCTGGAACATGGAGCAAGTGAGCAGGAGCTCAGAGGAGGGAGCCGCTCCGCAGCCTGGAGGATCTGGGAGTGCTTCCTGGACGAGGGGGCCCATGGAAACTGGGGCTGGAGACAGTAACATGTGACGTGGAGAGAGAGGACATTTATCAGCGGTCGCAAAGCTGGTGAGGGTGAAGCCATGACCAACCCCAGAGCCTGGGCGTCAACCTCTATGTAGGCGCCCAGTGCCTAGAAGGGGGCCTGAGGTGGAGGGCGGGCACAGAGCACCTGGGAGGAAGGAGGGAGGGAGGGAGGGGGGAGGAAGGGGGGGGGAGGGAGACCAAGCCTCTACCATGTGCCTGAACTGGGTTGGTCCTTCCAAGTGGCCCTATGGAGGATGACTGAGTTTTACTACGAGGCAGGGACTAGGGGAGGGCGGTCCCCTGGGACAGGAGCAGGACTGTGGAGTCAGCTGACTTGGATCCCAAACCTGCTCCCACCTCATTGGCTGGGTCATCACCCTTGCCCTCTCTGAGCCTCAGTTTCCGTCCCTGAAAATGGGGGTAACACCGGCCCTACTGGGCAGCGGTGAGGGTGAAGTGGGCTGGGACGCCCACTGTGCGCCCAGGAGAACACCGGTGTGGAGGCTGACAGGACACGCGAGGGACCGGTGGCCCAGGCTGCTGGCCTGGGGGCGACCATGTGAGAAACATGGACCGGGAGCCTCAGAGAGGGGCCACGGCTGGACTGGGAAGGGCAGTAGCACATGCCCGTGCTGGGACTGAGACGACAGGTAACAGAGGGACCCAGCAAACCCTGTGGGACAGTCACGGACTCATCCTCCCGCCCTGGGCCCCACCCGCTCCGCCAGCCAGGAGGGAGCAGGGGAGGCCGGACCAGCGGAAACTGCAAACAGGGACAAGCAGGGACCGTGGAGCCTGGAAGCTGCCAGAAACCAAAGCCCACAGTGGCCACAAGCCAGGACCACAGGCACAGACCACATGCGGGAGCCTTCATCCATCCCCAGGCCCCCGGCAGGCACCCGTGCTGCCAGTGGGGCCCACCTCCCAGCCTTCCCCCCTTAGCCCTCCCCTTCCCACCCGAGCAGCCCCAAGGCTCCTGAGCCTCTCACATTCAACAGCTCCCCACCCTCTACCCTCCTGCACACCCAACCCTCCCCCTGCCCCAGTTCCCAAGCCAGTAGCCCCTCTGGTTCCCTCTTAGCCTGGAGAATGTGCACTCTTCCTCACCCCCTCAGCCCCGCACACGCCCCTCAAAGAAAGCAGACGGCAAGTAACAAGGAGTTCCACTCCAGCTTTGCGTGAACCAGCGGCGAGTTACGTCACCTCTCCGAGCCTTGCTGTCAATGGGGTAACACCAGCACCCCACAGTGTGATGGCGAGGACGCAATAAGAGAACTGGTTGGTATAGGGTTTGGCTTTTATCGCCATCAGGCTGCTGAGAGTTGCTGATTATAGGGCTGGCTCCGCACTAGCTCCACACTGTAATCACCATCCCTCCCCGCTCCATCTGCCCAGGGCCCTGCGCGGGACCTGGTGCCCAGCAGCAGCTGAAGCAGAGGGCAGAACCACCAAGCCTGCCTGGGGCAGCCATAAGGAAGGTGGTGCCTACTGAGGTTTTGAAGCATCAATAGGAGTTTACCAAGTAAAGGGAGCAGACGAGGAGGAAACGTCAGACAGGAAATTGTTTCAGCCAGGCCTCGCAGGCCTTGAGCGCCACACTCAGGAGTGTGGCTCTTATGCTAGCAGCCGTGGGACACTGAGACGTCTTAAATGAGGGCAACAACAGTCATGCAATATTCATTCATCCAACGTTTGCTGAGGACCTACTAAGTACCAGGTCCTGGGGGTACAGTGGGAAACAAGATGACTATGGCTGGGGCCACGGAGCTGATGTTCGGCGGGGGAGACAGACAGTAACAGAGAATCTCATAAATAATCCATCGCTTCCAGCTGCCTGGAGGGCTCAGCAGGAGAGGTGCGTGTCCTCTGAGACCATCGACAACAACAGGAACCAGCCGGGCGTGGGGAGCTCTGGACAAGTGGTGTCTCAGCCAGACCTTACCGACAGGGCATCCGCGGAGAGAAGAGGGGCCGAGCAGGAAGAGGACATTCCAGGCAGAGTGGACATGGGCAAAGCCCTGAGGAGGCAAGGAGTGTGGGTGGCGGTGGAAGGAAGCAGTGGCTTGAACTCCTGGAACTTGACGACGGGGGGGACCAGCGTGACGATGGCTGTGGGCCCAGGGGAGCAGTTTCAGTTTGACCCCCTGGAGCAATGGGCAGCCAGGTCAAGAGACTGAGAACATAAGGCTGCCGGCTCCTGGTCACCCTGCCAGTTCCCGGGCCGCACCGAGTTCCGAGTTCCGGGAGAGGCCGGGACCCTCACCCAGCCCGGCCCGCCCAGCGGCCCGCCCTCTCCTCCCCAGCGGAGTGGCCGCCGGCAGATTAATGAGCTGGAGAGTCATCCGTCTTGAGTTTAGCTCAGCTTCTGGCTGCATCTTGGGTGACACTGGCTCATCAATACCTGAGGAGATACAGCCTGGGGGGGACCAATTAGGAGCAGCACAGCTGGCCGGAGGCAGGCCAGAGCAGTGTCCACGGAGGGTTCCCAGGAAGATGGACAGAGGGGCGGGGGTGATCAGACCCTGCCTGCTCCGGGACCTGCCACTCTCCCATCGGCAGAAGGCTCCCAGCAGGGAAGGGGGCGTCCCCGCAACTGGACACAAGGTCAAAGAGGCAGAGAGGGGCTGCCTGCGCGCTTCAGCTCCCGGGACCAAGACCAGGCCGAGACCCCACCCCCCATGCAGGGGTGGGAGGAGGCACTGGGTGGTGTGTCAGAAGAAGGGGTGCTCTGACTCTAACACACTTTCACTGGAGGGCCATGGGTGAGGTCCTTGGCCTCTCTGTGCCTCAGTTTCCTCATCAGAGAAATGGGGATGTTTCTGCTGCAGAGGGTGGCTGCAAGGCTCAAAGCAGATTCTGAAGTGCAGAGGGCTCTGTGGCCGTGCCAGTGACAGCCACAGCTTGGGCAGGAGTGAGGGGCAGGCAAAGGGCACGGATGGGAGCCACAGAGGCCCCGGTCCTGGTCCCTGGCCCTCCTGGTTGGGAACCTGCTGGGGACCTCCGTCCCCTGCCCTACAAAACAGGAATAAAAACACCTTCAGCTCAGGTGCCCTGTGGGGAACGGAACTTGCCACCTGTCCTGCCTCTGCCTCTTCTCCGCTTCTCCTGCAAATCCCCGAGCCAGAGTCCTGTCTACTCAGACAGCCTGAGCCTCCCGGGCACCTGGGTTGCCCAGAAACTGGGGCTCAGAAGGGTCTCCTTCCGGGGGTGGGTGGAGACTTTAGGGGTTCGCATTCTAGAAGAGGAACTTAGGGCAATCAATAATGGTACCGAGCCCTGGCTGGTTTGGCTCAGTGGATAGAGCGCTGGCCTGCGGACTGAAAGGTCCCAGGTTTGATTCCGGTCAAGGGCATGTACCTTGGTTGCGGGCACATCCCCAGTGGGGGGTGTGCAGGAGGCAGCTGATCGATGTTTCTCTCTCATCGATGTTTCTAACTCTCTATCCCTCTCCCTTTCTCTCTGTAAAAAACCAATAAAATACATTTAAAAAAAATAAAAATAAAAATAATGGTACCGAAGGAATGACGCACTGATGGTAAGGTTTCTAACAGCCGGCAAAGGGCCCGGGAGGAAGACAGTGAGAACTGGGGAAGGTCCTTCGTGAGGCCTGACATCTCCTTGCAGAGGTGGGGAGCCTTAGGGGTGTGGGCTGAATGGCTGGCGCTCTACCGGGCGCAGGGCCCACAGAGAAAACAGGCTCTCCGGTGCCTAAGAGGTGCCACCACGGGTGAATGAATGAGCAGTGACTGAGCTGAGAGCACCGAGGACTGCACCGCTGGCTGTGTCCCTGGTCAGGAGGCTGCCTGCCTGGCACCAGGACACCATACACGGCCATGGCCCCGCCAGGCCCGCCTGGGAATGGAGTCCGCACAGGCGCAGCGGAAGGGATGGGTGCCCTGGCTGGACTGGGCCTTGCCCATGGGGCCTGACATGTGCATGGCACCATCCTGATTGCTCAGTCCTCGTTGCGTGTCCTGTGGGGACAGACAGACGCATGGCTGCCCTGGCCTGGCCACCCCGCCACTGTGGGGCCCATCACCTCCCACGGCCGCTCTGAGCCTCGAGCTCTTCATCTGAAACAACGTGGTCAGCTCTTCTGCGAAAAGCAGGAGGTGGCAGGTCCCCGGGCGCCCACAGAGGGTCTCCTTCCCCTCTCTCGTGTCTGAGCAGCAAGTGACAGCATGGAGCACCCAGCCTCCCCTGCCCACGCCCCACAGCCTCAGGGCCCCTACACGCCTCTCTGCTTCCCCGAGCCTCAGTGTCACCACCTGAAGGCGGAGGTGGCAATGCCCCCCTTTGGGTGGCGTCATGAGACTTATGCCCAGAGCCCTGCAATGCCTGGCACTTAGTAGGCCTGTGATGCGTAGAAGCGGATGCTGGGATGTGGGTGGACTCCCTGATGCACAGTAGGGCTGCTGACCCCATGGCGCCTATGGTGTGCAGCCAAGCAGGTGAGGTGACTGAAGCCCTGAGAGACACCCCCCCACACGCAAGCAGAGCCCTGACTGGTGTGCTCTCCTCACCCCCTAGATCTCATGCATGTGGCTCCTGTCTCCCGGAAGGCCCCTCCCATATCGAACCCTCCCACATCGAACTCCTCCAGGCAAAACGCTGCTCCCTCCCTGCCTCAGCCCATCAGGGCCTCCTCCAGGGGTTGCTCTTGCTCGCCCTGGTGCCTCTGGGGCTGTCAGGGCCCTGGCTCTGACCCTGGCTGAGTCCTGGCACCTGCCATTCACGCAGCCTGCGCAGCACTCTGCTGCGAACACAGAGCTGGTCCTCGCCAGGACCTTTGCACGGCTGCTCCCTCCGCCTGCAGTGCCCTCCCTGAGCTATGTGCCTGGCAGCTCCTTCCTGCACTTCCATCTCTCAGCTAGTGGCACCACCTTGGGCAACACAGGGGCTCTGTGCGTGTTCAACGCTCTGCCCCTAGAACAGCGCCCGCAACAAGGTGGATGGGGCAGCAGGGAGGCCCCCAATACCCGGAGGAGACCCCTCCGCTCTCCCAAGGGCCGAACGATGAACTTGGAGGACACGCGGGCGCGTACGGAACTGACTGGACCCCGTCCCTCTGGACGCGTGCTCTGGGGCAGATGCCTGATGCGCATCGTTTCTGTCATCAAGACACGGAGGGGCTTGACGCAGGCCAGCTGCCGCTGCCGAGGGACAGGCTGCGGGAGCGCCGACGGGCTCTCAGCAAAATTGATGAGCGTTGTCAGAAAATGATTTCCCCACAGCGCGACGCAGGCTCTCGGAGGAGCTCAAATCCCAGGCAGCGAGGCCTCCTGGGGGCTGGGGCCGGCAGGCAGCCAGCAGCCAGCCAGGCGGGCAGCCCTTCCCTGGCCCAGCTGCTCCCCGGCACTGGGAGCCCATAATTCCCAGGTGAGAGGAAGAGCCGGCGGGGCCCACACCTGGGAGGGACTGTGGGCAACAGGGAGCCCTGGTCCCCCAGGTGAGAGTGGGAGCTACTGCCTGTACCCCTTCTATTCACCCAGCACCGATCCCCTGGGTGGAGTCAGGTCCCAGGGTCCTGTCCAACCTCGGCACAAGCAGTGGCTCTGAAACTGTTAAGCTGAAGCAATGGGTGGGGGTGTGGGGGGGAGAGGTGATGAGGACAGGGACCCCCTTGGCTGCCAGGAGCCTCAGGGGCAGCCCAGGCAGAAAGCCTCCCTCCAAGCACACACAGCCGTGAACCCCCAGCCCCCCGACCCCCAAACCCAGCGTCCTGCCCGTTTCTTCGGTCCCCTCAGTCTAAAATATTTGGGGTAATAGCTGGAGCCCAGGAGATGATTTGGGCCCAGAACAAATGCTCACCTTATCGTGCTAATTACAGACCCCACAACCTAGAACAATCACTGCCCCCATTTGACAGATGAGGAAATCAAGGCCCAAAGACAGAGTGTCTTTCTCGATTCTTTGCTCCTGGAAAGAGCAACTCTTGGCTATGGGGCTCCTCAGGGGCGGGAACTCACATTCCCATTGTTCACTCACCCCCTCTGAGGTGCCCACCCCCAGCCAACCTTTTCCCTCTGAAACCAGGATTGGATCACATCAGCCCCCCCGATCAAGTGCCATCGAGGCTCCCACTGCCTCCTGAGCCACGTCCAAACTCCTTGGCTTCTAGCCCCGCGAGGACTGGCACCTGCGGAACTTCCTGGCGTTATCCCCATCCCTTTACTCCAGTCACAGCCAAACATCTCCTTCTCCCAACGTCTCCTCTCTGAGCCTCGGCGCCACCGGCTTCTCTCCCTGGGATGCCCTTCCCTGCCCCTTTCACGGCCAAGGCTGCCCCCTGGACCATCTTCCCAGGCAGCCGGGTCCCCAGGCGCAGAGGCCACGTGGCTGTGTGCCTCCTCCAGCGGACTGAGCGCTCTGCCTGGCCCCGTCTGACTCACTCCCACCTTCCCACCCGCCCTCTCGCACACCCTCGACATTTGCTGAAATGAATAAATTATCTCATTTAGCCACAGAGCACGCCCAGCTCGATGTCAGCAGTTCAGCCAAGAGCCCTCGTGTGGAAATCACCACAGTGAAGGTGGCGATATGTCACCTCGCCCAGAAATTTACTGCAAGTTCTTGAGTCTCGCCCGAGTGTGTGTGTTGCGGGGGGAGGGGTGTGTGTGTGTGAGGTCGGTGCTGGGTGACAGAGGTTCTATTTAAACAGAGATGACAGAAAATCTATGCCTCCTCCAAACGTGCCGGGCCCTTCAGGCTCACCAGGCCTTTCCCCCGGGCCCCTCACCATCCTGCGAGGGAGGTGAGCAGAGGAAAAATACTCCCATTTCACTGAGGTGGAAACTGAGGCTCAGAGAGGCCAAGTGACCAGGGGACAGTGTCAAGCCACAAATGAGTACTCTGCTCTTTCTCCTCTGTTGGGTCTGGCTGGGAAAAGGGGTACTGGATGGAGCAGTGGAGTAGAAGGAAGGGGGGGTGTCTGTGGGCTTTTCCCACGGCTTGGAAGTAGAGGAGGGGAGCAACGACGTGGGCTCGGGGCGACCCCTCCCTCACAGACCTGGAGAGAGAAAATGGCAGCCAGCCAGCAGAGCCCAATTAGGTAGCTGGCTTCATAAACACTTGTGAGCCAAGAGGAGCCAGATCCCACTCGAGCCCAGGCAGGGAAGCATCCCGGCTCCACGCCATGCACACCCGCCCAGCCCCTGGCAGCCCCATTGGCCAAACTCCCAGAGCTCCACGGGGCAGGCAGGCCCAGACAGCCTGGGCCCCACAATGGAGGCCGCTACCAGCCGTAGCACAGGGGCATGTGCCAGAGGAGATCTGGGCCCTGACACCACCATCACCCCAGGCTTGCTTACCTGCCAGAGGCCCTGGACATGGCCACAGGCCCTGCTGGGGCATCCCAGGCCCCACCCTGCTTGCCAGGCTTATTTGCATATGTTAATTAGCCTCATATCCCTTGCTCTTCTCGCCAACTTGTTTGGGGAACGGCTGGATCTGGCTATACCTGTACCGTGCTGATGTCACGCCGAGCTATTTCCAGCCCAGTTGCCATGGAAACCACAAGGCCTCAGCTCCAGTTAGGAGTTCAATATATAATTTACTTACTCCCCCATCCCCCAGCCCCACCCCAAAGAGACTGGGGCGTACAGGGAACAATTGGCTAAAATACACAATAACACCCTCCATTTCCCTCAGCGGCCTGAGAGGAGAGGGAGGAGGGGGGCTCGACACAGCGTAACAGTAAATCCATTTTGGAAAAAGAGGGGCGCAGGGAAGGGAGCTTTCCTCATTAAGGAAGAACAGAGGCTGGCATTTGTGGAATAGGCTCGGGCCTGGTAGGAAGGGCAGCATGGGGCCCTCTACCCAGTGACCCTCGCACTGCCGGCCCAGCCTTCATCGGGGACCTCGGGTGAGGGATGACTCTGAGCCACAGGCTGCAGGTGACCAGCCTCGCTCTGCGAGAAACAGGGCCTGAGAGGACACACCATCTTGATGGCACCAGAATGTCACCAGGCCTGCTGCTCAGAAGCTGCCCCAAGAAAGGGACATGGCCTCCTCCAGGCCTGGGTGATCCCTTGGTGGCCAGCTGGGGCCTGGGGCCGTGAAATCGGGGCGGCACTCATCCAACCAAGTGCAGGCCGCTGCCGCGCCCCGGCCTGAAGTCACCCAGCTCTGCTCTGCGGGCATTCACTGACACAAGCTCCCTGTGAGGGCCCTGGGGGTTTGGGAGGGCGGGGTACAGCCCCAGCTGCAGGGAGTCCCAGGCTCGGGGGAGGCACCTGGTAAAGTCCACACGGACAGGAGCATGAGCAAAGGGCTATGGGGGCACCAAGCTGATGTGTGATTCTTAGGGGAGAAGTCAGAGAAGGACGAGGTGCGGCTAAGCAACTGGGCTCCCCTGGCCTGGCCTTCCTTCCCACCCCAGCCCTGACCCTCCCAGGAGTGCCCCCCCTTACTCCCCCTCCCACAGGAGCCCCTAGACTCTGTCCTAGTGCACAAGTTCTGCCCTCCCCCACCTGACCATTACCATCCTCCCTCCACCTTAGGGACATAAAGAACAGGACAAGAGGGCACAGGAAGCCCCCAATTCCTCATCACAGTCCTCGACGCCTCACCCTCCCCTCGTCTGCTGACACCCCACGCACTCTGCTCCGGCCACACAGCTGTTCCTCAAACTCACCAACCACACCAGGCCTCTGGGCCTTTGCACGCACTGTTCCTCCCATTTGAAGTGCCCTTTTCCCAGGGAGACGGGGAACAGACCAGCGAGACCTTGGGTGATGGAGTCAGGCAGCCTGGGTTTGATGCCCTTAGCATCCTGACTTTGGACATGGTCTGCGCGATGCACACTGACCCTCAAGCCTTGTGATGCGCAGAGCAGGTCACGGTCAGCTACTGCCACCACGGCCACCTTAGAGCCACATGGCCAGCTCCCTACCTCCTTCAGGTCTCTGCCCGTGTGCCCTTCTTCCAGGCCCCAACGCGACCACCCCCTTCTACCTCAACCGCACTCCCTTTCCTTCCTCACAGCCCCCAGCCCCTAGCCCTGTCTGCCTGCGAGGTAGATGTCTGCCACCCCTTCACCGCTCCCCCCGCCCCGCCAGCACACCATCTCGGGAAGCTGGGATGGTCAGCTGTGTCCCCACTGTGTCTCCGGGCTGGGTGCGCAGCAGGTGCTCAGCACAGTCTAGGATGGATGAGGGATGGACGTACTTGGACACGGAAGGTAAACATGTGACCCACAGCCTCAGCCGTGTTGGGAGCCATGCCTATCTGGGATCCAGAGTTCTCCAGCCACAAGCTGGCACCCGCAGCGTCAGGGGGACTCGAGCACTGGGACCACCTGGCTGCAGGAAATGCTTCTCACGGGAACCACTGGAGGCGGGAGCCCCCCGGTCAGCACCCAGGGCCGGGCACACTCACAGCTGTGTCTGCCCACGTGCCTGGCCAGTGCTATGCCCACGCCGCCCCGTAATGTACATACGGCCTCCCAGGAAACTGCAAAAAATGAGTTAATATAACATTATGGCTGAGAATTTAAATACACAGGAGTCAGGCAACGCAGACTTACAGTTCCCCAAGCAACTGTAAAAGCGCACAAGCAATTCAGGAGCGCGGGCTGGGAGTGGATTTAAGGCCTCGTTCAGAGGCAGACCTGCGGCCGCTGCACCCTGGCTGGTCGGTGGCGGACAGAGGCTTCAGGACACAAGGGAGCATCGGGCGCCGGGGACATGCCACTCAGGCCACATGGCTCACTGGGCATGGCCCCTAGCTGCTCGCCCAGCTTCCTCCAGCTCAGGTCACACCCCCACCCCCACCCCCACCCCACCTCCTACGGCCAGCTCACTCCAAGGGCCCAGGGCCACACACAGCTTGGTGCTCCTGCCCTCCTCCGCATGCACAAGGCCATCCTGGGGGCAAATCCCAGGCCTCCCGTCCCCTCTTCAGCAAAAGAGACTCCTGCCTATAATTACAGATTCGATGAAACAGGCTCTGGGGACCTGCCAGGGTTATATCCCAACTCCCCCGTGTGGAAGCTCTGTGTGCCTGTCTCCTCGTGCAAATGGGATCACTTGGACCTGCCCCACAGGACTGGGCCGATCGGATGATTGCCCACGTGTGAAACATTTACAACAATGCCCAGCGCATAGCAAGTGCTCGATAAACATGGGCAATTATCGCTGTGGTTACTGTTTCCCCTTCTGATTAAAAAGGAACGTGAAGCACAGTGGCACTGAGTAGGGGTCCTGAGTAAGGAACTCATTCACTCACTCACTCACGCAGGCTTAGCGAGGGCTTACTGTGTGTCTGGCACTGAGGGGCGGCCAAGAACGCTCAGAGGACACACAAGATGACCCTGGGGGAGTGAATCTCAGCTCATATCATAAGGTCCTTTTATTTATTTTTAAAATATATTTTTTATTTCAGAGACAAAGAGGGAGGAAGAGATAGATGATGAGAGAGTCATTGATTGGCTGCCTCCTGCACGCCCCACAGTGGGGATCAAGCCAGCAAGCCAGGCAATGTGGTCTGACTGGGAATCCAACTGTGACCTCCCAGTTCATAGGTCAATGCTCAACCACTGAGCCATGCCGGCTGGGCCACCATAAGGTCCTTTCAGAAGCTGGCTGCCCACCAGGCTGGGGCGACATGGGGCAGGAAAGCCTGGGGAGAGGTAAGGATGGACGTGCATTCCTTCACTGAAGCAGCATCGATTGGCCAGCAGGGAAATCGGCAACGTTAGTACTGAGGGACTGGGTGACTGACTGAATGAATGAACGGGCGAATGAGTGAATTAATACGCTATCGCTATTGTCTCCCCTCCTAATTAAAAAGGAGTTCGGGCCCCAGCTGGTTTGGCTCAGTGGATACAGCATTGGACTGTGGACTGGAAGGTCCCGGGTTCGATTCCGGTCAAGGGCACATGCTCGGGTTGCGGGCTCAGTCCCCAGTGGGGGACATCTCTCTCCCTCTCCCTTCCTCTCTGAAATCAACAAAAATAGATTTAAAAAGGAATTCGGACCACTCGCCTGGCTCAGTTTTCTTCGGCCTCTAGTCCAGAGGCTGAAGCCCCCACGGGAAAACCCACGCTAGGATGTCTGAGCTCTGGGGTCCGGGAGCCTCACACAAAGGCTGGGGTGGCCACCGCAGGGGGGCCACTCTGACAAGAACAGCGGAGCTCTGAGCACACGAGGCTGGGAGAAGCCATCTGGCTGCTGGCATCCGTGGGAGGAGCTGCGTGCTCAGGTGAAGGGACAGGTGACAGTGAGAGGTGGGGGGGACCTCCCTGAGGAGGTGACGGCTGAGTGTAGCCATGCGCAGCTCTGAGGCGAGAGCACCCGGGCAGGAGGTCCTGCAAGTGCAAAGGCTCAGAGGCAGGAAGAGCCTGATGGCCGGAGGAACAGGCGGGGGGCAGGCGAGGGAGCACTAGAGACCAGGTCTGACTCCGCGACCGGGGAGCACAGCCACAGTCTTCCCAGAGGCAGAAACACAGGAAAGGCCAGGAAGCAGTGGGCTCTGCAGTTCAGAGCACAGACCTGGGGCAGGGCCCGGGTTTGAAGCCATCTCTGAGCCTCAGTTTCCTCATCTGTAAAATGGGGATGACAGCTGTATCCACTTCGGGAGCCTGTTGGGAGGATTAAATAAGCACCCTCAGCAGGCACCACAAAGCGGGCCCAAGGTCACCAGAAGAATCCCAGCCTCGAATGCCAAGCGCAGGACACAGGCAGCATTCTCTCCTTGCCCCTGACCTGGTGCTGCCTTGCCCCAGTTCTTCTGGGGCTCAGGAGACAACTGCTGAACGAACGAACGAATGAGTGAGTGAGCGAGTGTATGAATGAGTGACTGGATGAGCGAGTGAGTGAGTGAATGAATGAATGAATGAACCAACATCAAGCAAACATGAGTCAGATCTCACATTGGCAGCCCCAGTGCGGGCACTTCTTCCAGCTGTCAAGCCTCTCAGCCACCCTCCTTGCTGGCACACAGAAGGTGCCGGGGACAGCAGCCATCTCGGGGCTCCCCCAGCTGCCCAGGGAAAGGCCAGGCAAGGGGATGCTCTTCCTCCAGGAGCCCAGGAGAGCAGCAGCCACTCCTGGGCCAGCTTTGGGAGGGAAAAATCCAGGAAAAGTGTCCCCAAGATGTCCCCTCTGCCTACTGGCCCCTAGTCAGGCTCCTCCCTGTCACCTCAACACTCGGGGCCCCTGGGGCCAGGCCCACCTCACTGTCCCAGCAACACCACTGTTTCCTGCCCAGCAAACCCTGATTTCGTCCCCCGAGGGCATCACCCAGAGGCAGGGGCTGGCACCAGCCCAAACCATACGCTCAGCAGCAAGTCACACAAGAGAGGGCAGGGGAGGGGTGCCGAAGATGGAATTCAATTCTGCCAGTGCTTGTGCAGCGCCACGGGCCTGGGCATGGCGCCAGGAGTCTCAAGCAGGCAGGACATTGGGGGGGAAGGGTTCATGGCCTGGCTCTCAAGGAGCTCACAGCCCAGGTCAGGGTCAAAGCCAGGCATGAGGGACCCCAGCGAGGGCCTGCACCAGAGTCCAGGGCCCTGAGGATGGGAGGTCAGGGTGGGCACATGCCAGGCCTCTGAGAAGCTGTGGTGGAGCCGAGATGGCCATGAGCGGAGAAAGCAGAGGTCACTCCTGGTGGGAGGGGCTGCAGGAGCAAAGGCCTGGGGTCTGAAAGGGCATGGTGTGCAGGCACACGGAGGCCATGGGGTTCAGGGTGCCACGTTCAGTACCCCAATCCTGCCAGCTACTCGCTCTCAGGCCTGTGAGCCTCAGTGCCTCGGGATGAAGGGGCTTACCTTGCAGGGCTGCTGGGGGTGAGGCACCCGTGGGCCAGGGCAGCCGGCACTGCCGTCCTGGGGGAGATGAAGCACTCGGTGCCTGGCTGTCGATGCCACAGGAAGCCCATCGTGGGGCACCACCCAGGCTTCCAGGCCTGAGGCGGGGGTTTCCCGGCTGCAGGGGCTGCACAGCTATGTCCCTCGTGGGGAGTGTCCTTCCCCCAGGCATGCCCTCGCCCTGAGGACGCACGCCAGCACGAGTCAATGCAGCGTGCAGGGCTCCATCGGGAACAGGTGCGCAGAGCACCCCCGCTCCTGAGCGTCCCCTACGCCTCACGTTCAGACAGGAGTGTGTCTTGGTGAAGCCAGCCCGGGAGGAGCCGGGCCGCACAGGAAGTTCCCCGCACACGGGAAGCACGGCCCCTTCACCACAGGCTGCCCTGTGGCCGCGCCTGGGGCAGAAAGGGCGAAGCACATCGACACCTGCTGTAAGTCGGGGCACATGCTGGGCCCAGCTGGTCGATGCCAGGTTCTGGCGAGGACGGGGGACATCACCAAGAGCACACCCAGCGCACGGGTGAGGGAGCGTGCACTCAGCCTCAGGGAGCTGGGCAGCCTCCCCCGGGGCTCCCCCACCCTGCACTTCACCTCGGCCTCGCTCTCGGCTGGAAACCACAGCTGTGGTCTGCACAAAGCTTTTAAGTTGGCATAGAGCCACCTTGCTTGCTCTCGCAGGGGGAAGGGCTCTGCCAGGGCAGGTAGCCTTGCTCCCCTCCCACAGAGGAGCCCAGAGAGAGTGAGGGCCTGCCGGGCCACACAGCCAGGTGACCCCAGAGCCGACACTCTGGGCACGGCCACCCTGCCCTGCTGGTGGCCACTTAGCCATTCAGCTGGTCCCTTAGCGAATCTTCTCTGGAGAGTGCAGATCTTTCTAAGAGGCTGAAATAAACCCCGTGGTATCGGATCCTGGAGGGGCCTGTTCCAGGCCCCGGAGGAAGCCCCTGACACAGGCCTCAGCCAGGGAAGGGCAGTCCAGGGAGGAGAAAGGACTTGTGCACCGGCTGGGGCAGGGGCACTGCCAGGATCCTTGTGCTCTCCTGCCAGCCCTCGCCAAGGACAGAGTCCAGCCCATGCCCCCTGCCCACCATTCGTGAGGCCTGAGGTGCCTGCGCCACTCGCCCACAGGCCCCGGGCAAGCTCTGTCCACACTTGGGGCCCCACCTCACTCCACATCTCCCCATCCTGCTCTGAGCCGGGACAGACCTGGCGGGGTCTCTCAGAGGCGGTGGATCTGATAAGCCAGTTCTCTTCCCGAGCCAGCACCCTCCAGGCAGGCGCAGTGGTGACAGCAGCACTCAGCCACGCAGCCCCGATAAGGAGGGAGCAGAGTGGTGGGAATTCCTCCCTCCCTGCGGCGAGGCCATAAACCGTCTCTCATCCCAGCTCTCTCTCGCTCTCGCTCTCTCTCTCTCTCTCTCTCTCTCTCTCTCTCTCTCTCAGGCTGCCAAGGGCTGTTCACGGCTGCCCAGTAGCAGGGGGGGCGCCTGTCCAGTCTGGCACCTAGCCCGGGCACACCTGCTGCAAAAGGGGCTGCAGCACAAATGGCCAGGCAGGCCCAGAGCCCCCACCCCCTCTCCAGGAGGCAGAGGTGGTGGTTCTGCAGGGCAGAGTAAGGAGAGCAAGGGGGCAAAGCGAGGAGAGGAGTGGGAGGCAGGCTGGGGGCCTGAACACTAGCCAAACGGAGGCTCTGTGCTGGGGTAGTGGGGAGCCATGGCAGTATGGGGAGGGAGGGAGGGAGGGAAGGAGGGAGGGAGGGAGTGTGGAGACAAAACAGGTCGTGGGAACCGAATGGCTACCCAGGAGGCCACGACAGGGATGCAGGAAGGTAGAGATCGGGCTTAGCTTTGATGGTGGCGGAGGAAATTGGGAAGCAGCCGAGGGTTGGCCAAGGCGGAGGCCAGAGCCCTCCCGAGCTCACCCTCCCAAGTCCCCTCTCTCCCCCTGCCTGCCCTGCCCCTGGCCCAAGCCAAGCCCTTGGAAAAGGGTGGCCTCAAACCAGCTGAAAATGGCTCAGGGCATGACGGAGGGAGTGTACACTCAGGAGCTACTAGGTTCAAACACAGGTCCTGGCACAGGTGACAAGGAGACCCGTCACAGCCCGTGGAGGCCCGGGGTACCTGCCGGCCCCTCTCGATGCCCTCCTCTGCCATGCAACGGCTCACACCCTAGATGGGGTCCCAGGTCACAGCTCAACCCCCTCTTCCTCTGAGCACCCCTATAGCCAATAACCCCGACTAAACCAACCGCCCCTGGTCCAGGGCCTCTCAGGGGGCCACCAGGTGGACCCAAGGCTACAGAGACCTGCGAGGCACCGTCCTCCCGTGCTGGGGGCCTCCGTTCCCCCACCTGCAGCACCGAACAACGACCCTTCCTCCCAAAGGTCAGGTGGAAGGTCACACCGCGAATCTGCCCAGCGCAGAGCGTAAAGTAAGTGCCTTCCCCGGGAAGCACTGTCACCAGGTGACACGTTCCTCCCCACACCGTGCTCCCTCCCCTGCCTCGGGGTCTTTGCACATGCTCTTCCTCCTGCCTGGCACACTCTTCCCTGCCTCTCTCTCTCTCTCTCCTGGTTGTTCTGGGTTCAGCTGTCACCTCCTCCAG
Source organism: Murina feae (assembly GCA_004026665.1). Classification (NCBI taxonomy): domain Eukaryota; kingdom Metazoa; phylum Chordata; class Mammalia; order Chiroptera; family Vespertilionidae; genus Murina; species Murina feae. The sequence continues at coordinate 43,883 of PVJC01004670.1, read as the reverse complement.
GAAGTCCTTGAGTCAGTTTCTCCGAACAGAACACAAACTCCATGAAGGCAGGTAGTGAGTGGCTTGCCCACTGCTGTGTATTCTTAAGTATTTGCCGAATGAATGAGACACAATGATAACCATCCAGACCTTCAGCGATAACACAGGGCCATGGGGGTAGCAGGCCCTGTGGATGCCTATGGAGGCCCCTGACCAAGACTGCAGGGTCTGAGAACGGTTCTCAGGGGAGATGGCACCTCAGACTGAGATCTGGGCCTTAAAGCTGCAAGGTGCCCAACACCCACTTTACAGATAGGGAAACTGAGGTCTGGAGTCAGGGGCTGCCCTATGAGTACCCGGAAAAGCTGCCTCGCTCCACTGTCCATGGTTCTACCCAGTCCCCCATCCCAGGGTGGCCCATTCCACTCTCCTGGGGCCCCCCCACAACCCATCCGGGGCCACCACCTCCTCCTCTGGCCTTCCCGGAGGCAGAGCCGCGCGGTACTCGGTGGTGCCGGGCGTGCAGTTGCACGGCTGAGTCGGGCAGCTGGCAGCAGCGCGGCTCCGAACCAGCTGTTTGGATGACAAACTGCGTTCAAGCTTCATTAGGGTAATCACGGGCTCCCCTCCTGGCAGCGCCGCGGAGCGCGACTGTCAACCTGAACTAATCAAACCCGGCCCCAGGACACCCGCCCGCCCGGCTGACAAGCCGCTAAGCGGCTGAGCCACCTCGCGCTGCGCAGCCGGGAGCCGAGGCTGGTCCGGCTGGGCCCCGGGGAGGGCCGCTTCGCAGACTCCCCTGGATGCTCCCGGGGTCCTGTGAGCCCCAGAGGCCCCACGGGTGGAATGGTCATAGCTGTCGCTCTTTTTGACGGCTGGGAAACCACGCTCACGAAGGGAAGTGATTTGACAAGGCCACAGAGCTGGAACTGAGTAAAGCCAGGCTCGAATCCAGGCCCACCCAGGCCCCAGGCTCTCTCCCCTCACCCCTTCTTTCATCAAAGCAACCCTACTTTTCCTTTCCCTTCGAGGCGCAGCAGGCCCAGCCTGGGGCTCAGAGGGTGGGTTGGCTGCATGGCCCTGGCAAGCCCATCAGGGACCTGGGCTTTGAGCACTGCACCCCAACAGGGACATCAAGGGCTCTGCTGTGGAGAGCACCCTGCCAGGCACCGGCCAGTGCTCGAGGAGGCACTGCAGTCTAGGGCAGAATCCGTTCTATAGCCTACGGTCACCTCCTTGCTCAGTGGAGCTGCCCCAAGCACCTGCCAGCCAAAGCCAACCCACCTGCCTCTCATCCTCAGAATCAGAACCTGGCAGATGGGGCAGATCTGGGCTCCTTCATTTGACAACTGGGGAAACTGAGGCCCTGAGAGGCTCTATCAGAGACGATGGGATGTAGTAGAAAGAGTGTGGACTGGACATCTCATGGACCTCCTGGAGACCTTGAGCGGCTTTGGGAAATCAGACACTCATTCATTCATTCAATCAAGGATCCATTCACTCACTCAGCACATACTAGCTAAGGGGCTGCAACATGGCAGGCACTCGGCGTTTGCTGAATGAACAGATGACTAAGAGGATGGGTGGCTGAATCAATGAATGGCACTGGGGACGCAGCCACACAGGCCATAGACATCATCCCTGCCTCCTGGGGTTTACTGTCTAGTCAGGGAGGCAGATACTTCACAATTAACTACAAATGACGTGGGCAGAGAAGAAAAGGCATGAGCTAGCCTGCTGACATCTACCAGTAGCGGCCAGCCTGGTCTGGGGAAGCCCGGGCACGCAAGCCCAAGGAGCTGCCACGCCAGCTGGGCACTGAAAGGAAGCTGAGGGAGACAGGAGGAAGGGAAAGCGCGTGCAAAGGCCCTGAGACAGGCAGGGGCTGAGGGCTGTTGAGGATGAAAGGCCCATCTCTCTATGTGGCGGGAAGGCAGAGACGGTGTGGGAGCTGACATGGGCAAGGCCAGGACCTGGGTCTTTCTCCCAAGGGCAATGGGGGCCGCTGAAGCGTTATGAGCAGAAGCGATCTCTGGGTACCACGGGGAGAATGAGCAGGAGGGTTCAAATCCCAGTGCTGCCGACTTCTGCCAGAGCAACCGCACGGACCTTTACACAGGCTCCATGCTGGGCAAAAGGGGACATGCTGTGCGACTCGGTTTACAGGAAGCACAGACACGGACGGAGCCGGGCCCACTGCTAGATGCCAGGTGGGTGGCTGTCGGCGGCAGGCAGCAATGACCGGAAGGGGTACGAGGGAGCCTCCTGACGTGCTGGGGTGCTGTAGGCCTGGACCTGAGTGGGGGTTACATGACTATGTATGTGTGAAAACATCCTGCTGTCCAGTTAGAATGTGTGCACTCCTCTGTACTAAGCTACACCTCCAACGAAAAAGTAAGCAAGAATGAAATCCTGGCTCCATCGCCTGCCTCTCTCTGTTTCTGCATCTGTAAAATGGGGCCTGCCCGCTGCACAGAGGGCTTAAGAGGACGGCACAAGCCCAGCCGATGGCCGCTGCAATGTAAACGCAGGACACACCAGAACAGAAACGCATCTGGCTGCCCCCACACCGTGGCCCTCAGTTTCTCCATCTGTAAGGGACCCGTGGTCTCCACCTGCCTCAAGGGCAGCAGAGGAAAAAAGGTAAAACCCTTATACCCAGGCCCCTGTGAGCCTACCCGACACTGGAGGGACCACACAACCAGGTGTCCCTCATGCCATGGGCTGCTGAGGTAGGGAGGGGCCTGGTTCCCTGTCTGGGGACCTCGAGCGGCCTTGGGAAATCAGGTGGCGTCATCGCCAACAGTGCTGTGTCCTCAGCTGTCCTCGAGGACCTTTTCATATCATTCTTCATGAGTCTGGGGGTTAGGATCACCATCAGCTCCATTTTACAGGGGAGGAAGCTGAGGCTCAGAGAGGTTTGGTGTTCCAGGAATGTCCAGACGGTTGGGATCACAGTGGTCAGCCCACCAGGCACCATGCCAGCTCCCAGAGGAGGACGCCAGTGTGGTCTGTGCCCTGTCCTCACAACCACCAGGGGAGTTGGAGGGGAGGGGTCTCACTCACACAGTTCACTTAATCAGGCAGTCAGTCAACAAACACCAAGAGAACACTCACTGTGTGTGGCAGGCACTGCTCTAGGGGCTGCAGGTGGAAAAGCAAACAAGGCTGCTGGGACCCAGATTCCCAAACCAGCAACCACCCTACCTGTTAACTCGCTCAGCGAGAGCCAAGAATCACAGTGGTAAGGGCAGCACACTCAGCGCCAGTCCTGTGCCAGGTGCTGCACTAAATACTATCTCATTTAATCCTCTGAGCACCTCATGAGGGAGGCACTGCCATGCATATTTTACAGAGGGCACAGAAGCTCAAATACAGTGACTTGCCAGAGATTGGTCTCGCGGCCTCTAAGGGGAGCAGGATCTAACCCCAGGTATACAGGCTCCTGAGTCCTGTCTGTCCGCCAATTGGGTGCTGGCCCTTTGCGTGTACTATCTCACAGGACTCCATGCCCATGCGGGTCTCAGGCCTCAGCTGGGTGCAGTTCCTAAAGCTGCACACCCTCAGGCCCATCACCCAACCTGACGTTGGCCTCTGCCTACCCTCCCAGGACCTGGGCTCCACGGGCCGTAGACCATCTCTGCCTCTGGGGATCCTCTCCCAATCAGCCCAGCCCCAGGGAAGACCCCCACTCTGTGCTGGCCCCCAGGAAGCATGAGAAATAAGGGAGACAGACAAGAAGCAGATGCTCTCCCCCCTCCACCTCCACCTCCCAGGGCTGACACCTTCTCTTCCCTCGGGTCTTGGATGAAAGCCTACCTCACTGCTCTGCCTCGATCACCCCCCACACCCTCTCTGCAGCCCCCGCAGCTTTCCCACAGCTGTGCCACAATCCAGCACCAGACGTGCTCTTGCTTGCTTACTACTTGACTGTCTGTCTTTCTCGCTACATCATGAGGGCTGGGACCCCGTCTGCTTAATTCACAAATGCCATCGCTCCTTACCTCCCCCCACCTCACAGTATCCGGTGCATAGTAGGGCCTCAATTTCCTTACTAAGTGAGTGAGTGCTGACTGGCAGAGGGAACACAGCCAGAACACCTGCTACTCCTGACCCCAGTGGGAGAAGGAAGGGGAGGAAGTGTCTCGGGCGAAGGCACCACAGAGGCAAAGGCCTGGCGGCAGGAAAGCCTTGGGCTCTGCGACCTCCAAATGCAGCTGCTGAATGTGGGGGAGCATGGTCCCGGAGGAGGTGCAGGGAGCTCTTGCAGATCTCCAGCTTGGGGGACAAGGGAAGGGTCCCCCAGCATTTAGGTCACCTCCCAGGCCTGCCTAGACCAGCCTGACCCTCAGCCCATCTTAACCCCCAGCCCCACTCACAGTGGGCAACCAAGGTCTATGGGCCAGCCATCCCCTCCCCTGCCCACAGGGAACACTGCCTGGGGGCTCACCCACAGGTCAGGGAGCCACCGCCATCTGTGCGGCTGTAGTCTGTGACCTTGGCCCCATTACCACGGCTCCTCCAGCAGCGCAAACCAGCTGGCACCGAGACAGAGCAGCTCGGGGGAGCTTCTCCCTGCCGAGGGCAATGTGGCTGCGGGTGGCTGGCTGTCACTTACCTGCTCCAGCCAGGACCCCAGGGTGGTGGTGCTGCTGGTGGTAAGAACTGGCTGCATCCAAGGCAGTAAATAGCTCTCGCCCCACGCCAGCACCACCTGGCACACCTGGCACAGCTGGGGTGGTCACGTGGGGAAAACCACTCAACACCCTCCTTCTCTCGAGGCCCAGGCTGTGCCTGGCTCCCTGCTCCCCTCCCCTGGAACAACCTCAGCTTTATCCACCACCTGCTCTAGCTGCCCCTGGGCCCCTCTACCTAGATGTCCCCCAGCTTAGGCCTGCTCCAGGCACCCCACCTCTCCGATGGTGCTGCGCAAAACAGGGCGCCTGGTGTTTGCCTGCTGCTCCAGCTTAGACTCCAAGACCCCTCCTCTCACGATTCCATCCAGATTCACACTGTGCCAGGATGCCCTCCCTGCCAGCAAAGTCCTCAGCACCTATAGCCCTCCTCACCCTGGCACCCACATTCTAGTGTCAGAGCCTACCCCCCCCCATGTCGTTCCTTCTCCGAGCCCTGGCATCACAGCCTGCACTTTCACGCCTCCATGGCTTTGCCCCCAGCGTTTCCCTCCGCCCCAGTGCTTTCCCTCCTCATCTCTGCTGCACTCCTACTCATCCTTCAAGACCCAACTCAAAATGTCACCTCTTTTACAAAACCCCGCCCGATTTCCCCATCGGTCAGGACTCTATTGGTTGTAAGAGAAAGAAACGAACTCCAGCTAGCTGGCTCAGAGAGGGGAGCACTGTTTATGCACCTGAAAACGCCAGGAGTGGTTTCAGGCATCACTGAGGTCACAGGCTCTTCCCACTCAGCCCTGCCTCCCCACTGCACACGACGACCTTACTGGAGGCTCCCCGCCCTGGATATGGCTGTGGAAGATGGAGGCCAGCGGTCCCACGTTAAACCCTCCGGTTCAGTAACCACGCGAGTCAGTCACCCTCCTGGGCTCTAGGTCAAAATTCCAGGGGAGTCTCTGATGGGCTTACATGGACCACGTGCCCATTTCTCAACCAATCACGGTAGCCAGGAGGATGGAGTGTCCGGGCCCACCTGGGTCTCACGCTCACCCTGGGCAGTGGATGGCTGTGGGTGCCAGGACCTCAGGGGGTGCCAGGCAGTCAATCCTCTCAGGCCCCGGTCCGTCGTGCGTCCGCCTCGGGCTCCACGCATCCACCTCGACATGGGTTCTATCTACCCACCCAGGGCCCTGGCTGTTCGCACCTTCACTGCCCAAGGAATCCCGTCTCCCTCACAGCTGGGTAACCAGGCATCCACGATGGCAGCCCCAGAAAAAGGCCTGAGAAACTTTTCGTCTGATTGAATGGAGGTCAGCTGCACAGAGGAGACGAAAGTGTGGGGTGTGTAGTAATGGGTTAACCGTCACCCCTGGCAGGCAGCAGATCTGCATTTTCACGGAGGCCTCAGGGGGACACAAAGCTTAAAGGCAATGCAGAAAGCCGGGAGGGGGGCGTCCGCCGGGGAGGGGGGTCCTCACCCAGCCCAGTCCCAGCAGCTCAGCCTGCAGGGCCACTCGGCCAATCCCAACGGCTCCAGCTGCTTCAGCTGGTTCGTTGGCGCAGGGGCTGCGAGTGGAAGGGCTGGGAAAATAATTACCGAGGAGGCCCGAGAGGGAGGGGAGGCTGGCGAGAGGCTAATGAAACTGCTAACGCATTAGTGATTCCTGCCTGCTCGGGAGGGAGGCGGAGGCAGACAGCCATGTTGCCAGCGCCTGCGACGGAGTCTGCCAGGCAGGCTGGGCTGGGCACAGTGAGGCGGCAACAATAGGCACCTCTTCATCATCTGCCTCTCCACACGTGACTCGCAAAGGGCAATCGCAATATATTAAAGTCCAGATGACAGTACATTTCAACGCATCGCATATGAAATTGGGCTGGAGTCCATTCAGATGCATTATAAATAGAACGGCTAAAATTCTGATTAAATGCAGAACCGAGATCTAAGGACCAAGGTGAGCAGGGTGCCTGGTCCCATTTTCCAGAGAAGAAACCCGGCTCCAAGAGGTCATCCGCCTGGTGGGGGGGGAGGGGGCAGAGGTGTTTCAGGAAAGCACCCAGCCCTTTAGCACCCACTCCTGTTCCCATGAGCAGCTCCTCTCCACCCCCCACCCCCAAACCCACGTCTTTTCCTTCTCAGAAGAGCTCTGTGCGGCAGGCGGATGCCAAAGTTCCCTTTACAGATGCAGCCAAAGGGTCTTGTCCAAAGTCACAACACAAGGCCCAGGGCACCACCCAGGGCTCGGACCCCCGGCTCGGTGCTCCATCCGCCACACGAGGTGGGTACTTATTCATCAGTGAAACCTGCAGGGGATGTTCCATTTACAACGGCTCATTTCAGCTCCAGGAGAGAACAGGAAGGCACAGAGGTTAAGGGATGTGCCCACGGCCACACAGCTGGTTGGCGACAGAGCAAAGACTCAGAGCTGAGTGTTCTGACTCCAAAACCAGGTGCTTTTGGTTCCAATGTTCCGCACATAAAGGGGGTGCTTCGTGCCCCTACCAGGCTGACAGATTTGCGGAGAAGTCCACATCCCACTTAAGCAAGGTTCTCAGGGCAGCGCACAGGAGTTGAGGCAGAGATGACCACACAATGCCAGCTGTGCCCCAGCCCCACTGTACAAACAAGGAAACTGAGGCATACGAGTGACCCTCAGCCAGGGAGTGGCGCAGCCTGAACCATTCAACTACCCCACAGGGGGCCCGGTCAGGCATGGAGCCAGGCGGCCAGGTGCTCACGGAACCCAGGCTGAAGTACAGACTGGAGGCCAGTGATACCAGGTACCAAGTCGGGCCTCCCCCATCCCACCACCTGGATGCACAGGAAAGGTGTGGGCATGGAGAGGGGACCCGCTGCATCCTCAGCAAAGCACCCCCTCCCCTGTTCCCAGCCTGGCCTGGGGGACTCAGGATCTTGGGGACTAGCTGGGGGCACCCACATTATACTCTACGAAGGAAGAGGTGGCCCCCACCTCCACCTGTGAGGCATCTCCACGTCCTCATGCAGCCCTTTCCCCATCTGTTCTGAGTCTCTTTCCCCAGGGAGACCACCCGAGGGGGAGGCCATTCTGAGCTCCCCTGTGGACACAAGACCCCAAGTGCAGGAGGCATGTCCCGGACGAATGAAGGAGCAAAAGAACGATGGGAGTGAATGCCACCTGAGCTGCTGCTGCAGTCACGTCCCACAGCAGCCTCACCCGGCATGGAGGCTCTGCTTCTGCTCGTTCAAAAGGAACTCTCACCCCGTGAGACCAACCCTGGCCCTCAGGCATCGCCAGACAAGCGAATGGGCTCGGGGCCCAGGCCTCCCAGGAGGCTGAGCACCGGGTCCCAGACCCCAGAAGGTGGACTGGAGTCTATGCCTCAGCCCCAGGCACTGCCTTGCCCTTATTTCCAAAAACGAATCCACACACGCTCCCTTGTCTGATCCCCACCCACCCCAGGGGGCACAGCCATGCCTGTGCCCAGGAGAGGACGCTGGGGCACAGAGCAGTCGAGGGCCTAACCCAAGGTCATCGAGTCATCAGGATGCATAAGGTCTCAAATCTTTTCAATCTTCCAATCCTCGTCATCCACTCCATGAGCCAAAGCTGCCTCCTTCCCCATCATCAACGCAGTAAAGAGGAAGGGGAGGGGGAGAGGGCGGGGAGGGGAGGGGAGGGGGAAGGGGAGGAGGGGAGCCCCCCAAGCCCGCAGCAGGCTCCTTTCTGGTCAGGGGAAAGGCCTCTAATGAAGGCCCCGCAGATGCCGCTGAGCTGGCGGTGTCAGCCTGGGAGCCCTGCGGAGCTGCGGGGCGAGCATCTCTGCTCCCAATTAGCACACAGGTCCTCCATCAAAGCGCGCGCCTGCTGCCAGGAGCAGAGGCCAGAGGGACGGCCCTCCTAACAGTGGGAGGAGGCCACGGCTCTCTGGCAGGCCCTGGCCCCTGCCCTTTGCCTTTCTGGGGAGGAGTGCAAACCCCCCAGTCCCCTCACTCACTCACACCCTCTCCAATCAGCCAGCTCAGGGCAGCCGCCTTCACCCCGGGGGACGCACTAATGAAGATGGCCGACATTAATCTCTTCCCTCTCCCGACAGGTCAATTTATAGTTCCATGGGGAGCCCTGGCGCTCAGCCAGAGGGCCTGACATAACTCTCCCTGCTCCCTGGGAGTGCGCTGGGGTGGGCCTGACCGGGCAGTGGGGGCCCGGATCCCAGGGGACAGGGCGGGGAGGGCTCCTCTGCCTGAGTGCCCACCATCACGGCCCCAACAAATCTAGGTGGGGCCTTGGCCCCTGAACAGAATGGCTGAGGGTCAAGGCCTGCAGGTACCTCAATCCAGGGCATCCGCTGCCAGCAGGAGCCCTCAGGAGGCTGGAGGCTTGTGACTTTCCACTAGTGCCCCAACGAATGCCATGGGGTTCTGAGAGCACCTCTAAGGGGCGCAGGTCCAGCTGCTGCTGGCAGACCCCCAATGTTCCTTCCTCAAGATCGGCGAGCTGGCTGCTCTGGACTGGCCCTGTGCTGGGCCCTCGGGACGTGTCAACGGGTCCCTGCTCTCCCAGAGCTGTCTGATGGGGGAGGCCAACATGGAAACCTGTGGTGCCATGCTGCGCCAGGCTGAGAGCAATCATGGGGGGATTCACTAAGAGCCAGGGTGTCTGGGAAGGGGCACTGACTGCACCGCCCAAGAGAAAGGGGGTGGGGGTCTACAAGGAACACAGGGAGCAGAGGACACAGCCGGGCCCTGAGGGTAAGAAGTTCAACAGGCCAGACCCAGGGGACAGGGTGTTTGGGGAGGAGATCACCTGGAGCAGGGGAGACCCAGCCTCGGGGGCTCTGGGACCAGGGGACGTCCGACTCAGGGGGAGGCTGCAGAGGTGGCCACAGCAGACCACGGAGCAGCCTGGCCTCAACAGTGTGACCTGCTTTTTTGGGCTGGCGGACGGCTGAGGAGCTCAGAAGCTCAGAGCTGCCATTTAGAAAGACAGCTGTAACTATGGTGTCCCAGGGCTGGTCCAGGTGGGGGAGGAGAGGTGGGATGCCAGGTCAGAGGGTGAAGGAGGGACAGAACCAGCAGAACCCTGTGGCTGGTTGGATGGATGGGCAGGCTAAGGTGTCTGGGGTCTCCAGTTTGGGGGCTGGTGGAGGAGATGTCATTGTCCTGGGGCAGGATAAGAAAGGGGGCCTTTATGGGACACTTGTGAGCCCAGCAGGCCCCAAAATCCAGGCCTGGGATTGAAAGAAGGTTGGGGCCCAAATGGTGGCTCTGAGTGCAAAATTCTGAGCAGCGCTGGACTCTTGTCCTGGAGGCAGCTCTTTTCCTTGGCGGAGGTGAGGCAGAGGACTGCTCCCTCCCAGGCACTCCAGGAGGAACCCGGCCTGGCAGAGGCAGAGCGTGGGGCCAGGCCGCCCACTTGCTGGACAGAGCCCTCCAGATGGAAGTACATGGGCTGGGCTGTCCCCATCTCCCCCAGAGCCAGAGCCCGGTGCTGGCCCTGCACCCCAGCGCTCCTCGAATCCCTCCGAAGGGATGCCCCTTTCCCTCAGGCCCTGGCCCCTCCCCCGTCCCCTCCTTCACAGCTACCCAATCCCTGCGCTAACCCTGGGAGTGTCCCCATTCTCCTAGGTGCCAGAATCAGAATGGAAACGCACACTCATTAAAGAACGGGGCAAAGAGAACAGGCCGAAACAGAGAGCCCAAACGCTTACAGTGGCTGCATTATGGTGGTGGGACAATGGCGGATTTTTTTTCTTTTTTCTACAATGAAAAATTCATACCCTCACTCAATGGCTGTGTGTGCCCCAGTGGGGAGAGCTCGGCTTTGGCGTCAAGCAGCCTGAGAGGTCACTTCCCAGCTGGGGACCCTAAGCCGGCAATTTGGCCTCCCTTAGCCTCCGTTTTCTCATCTGTACAATGGGGACAAAAAAAACACCGCCTAACACTTCAGATGAGCCGGTCACGCCCGGCGCGCAGGAGGCACGCAGCGAGTGCCAGCCGCTGAGCATCACACCCCCGCGTCCTCGCCACCTGTCCGGCCTCCGGAGGAAACTTGAGACGCCCCCACGTGCCAGACGCTGGTGCTGGGCGGGCACGGGGTCCCCGGGGCGGGCGCCCGCCCATCCTCCCGCCTCACCCCGCCGAGCCGCGCTGCCCCCTTACCCTGGCGGCCGGAGGGCCGGCATCGGTCCCGCAGGAGAGCCCGGGCAGCGGGGCCGGGCTCCGGAGCGCGGGGCGCGGGCGCGGGCAGGGCGCGCGGGGGCGCGGGCCGCGCGCTCCGGGCCGTGCGCCCCGCGGCCGCCGCGTCCTCGCCTCCAGCGCGGGCCTCGCGCGCCCCGGCCGGCCCGGGGGCAGGCCCTGCGCAGCGCCGCGCCGGGTGGGGGGCGGGCCTCGCGGGCCCTGGAGAGGCGCCCGGGCGGCGAGGGCTCCCGGCGGGCGCGGGCGCGGGCGGCGCCGCTGCGGTGGCCCGGCTGCTGAGTGGTGGGACGCGATTTACTGGCTGCAATTCCCGGCGCCCCTCGATGGCACTTAAGAGAGACCGGGAGGGAGCCAAGGAGAGCGGGCGGAGGGCGGGCGGGCGGAGGAGGGGCGGCGGGAGCCGTGCGCGCTGGCGGGGGAGGGGCGCGGGCGCGGGCGGGGGCGGGCGGGAGGTGGGGAGAGGCCCGGATGGAGGCGGCGGGCGGGCGGCCGCGGCGCGCGGGGCTGGGGTGGGTGGGGGCCTTGCCTCTAGCCCCCGCCCACCCTCGCCCAGCACCCCCTTGCACTGGCGCAGTTGGTGGGGTGAGGCCAGCCCACCCAACCGGCCCATCCCACCCCCTCCAGCACCCTCCATCCAACCGGCCCACCCCACCCCAACCTCTTTCTTCACAATCCCCCACCATCCAGGGGCCCCCCTGCCCAGCATCCTCCCCTTCACAGCCCCCCACTTCTAACCAGCCTGCTCCACCTCGGCGCCCCTCCCCATCACCACCACCTTGGGGATCGAACTCCTGGCCCATGGGCCCAAGCCAGCCAAAGCTGGTTTGACCCCACGGTATTTTTTGTTTTTAATTAAAATTAATTCCCATCATTTAAAAATTGAGAATTTTCGCATAAAATCCACATTTCTGGCTTAGTTTCGAAACGAGGAGGCTCAGGCAGGAGCCTCTGCCCTGGCATTGCCACTTGGCAGCTGTCTCGACAGAACCCTGGCCTGCAGCTCGCTGAGGGCCCACCTGGCCGGCCCCACAGGCCTCTGTCCTGCAACCTTCACACCCCAGTGCCTTTGAAGGCCTCTCTGTGGGATGCCCACCCTAGCCCTTAGGCCCCTATTCTAGGAGGCCCCTGGCACTGTTCCCCCACCCCCAGTGGCCACCCAGCCTCCCTGCCCCACAGCCTGCCCTGCCTGGTTCCTCACAGGCTGGCACTGTGGCCTCTGCTGCTGCGGCTCTCGCCTCAGGGCTGGAGTCTCCCACCCTTCCTGGCTCTGGGCCTGCCCCACAGTAGGAGCTCAGTAAGTGCTGGCTGAGGGGCAACCAGAGAACAGCAGGACTGGGAATCCACGAGGCAGCCTGGGCCACGGTGGGCACGGGGCACCGGTCCCTGCAGCTGATGTTCATTTTAAAAGCCCCAAATGTTCATTCCAGGCGGTTCTTGGCAACCAAGGAAGCTAATGATTTCCACGCTTGTTTTTTCCCACCTTAATCCCACTGCCAAGGCTTCGGGGCCTCTGCTGCCTCTGCCCTCAGACTGGCATCAAAACCCTCCCAGAGGTGTCCACCTGGGGAGCGTCCAGGAGGTTCCGGGAGGGTCACAACAGGCCTCAGGGCCACAGGGTCTGAGGGCAGTGGCTGGTCAGGGATCCTGGAGGCACAGCTGTGATGACTCCCCTGGGCAGGTGTCTTGGCACCCCTTCATCCTGCTGCCTCCTGAGCAGTGGACAAGAGGGGTCCAGGCAAGGCCACCCCTTTCCACCACACAAACACACACACACACACACACACACACACACACACACACACACAGCTTTTTACAAATCTATGTCACAAACCCGCCTGATATCAGGATCCCATTGGACGGAGAAAAGACAAGTGCAGAGAAGGTGACCTTGCCAAGGTCACAGGCTGGGAGGGCACTGAGCCAGGAGCCTGCATAGCCCTCCAGAGTGCCCCTGCCCAGCATGGAAGTGAGACTCGCACCTCAGGGCTGGATCCAGACTCGGGCTAGGTGAGCCTGGCATGTCATGGAGGAGATGAAGGCACCTGGATCCCAGCGTGGGCTCCAGGCAGGCCTCCCTCCCACAGCCTTGCACACTTGGGCAAACGTCCAGAACCCTGTCACCACGTCCTCAACCACCCCCTGGCCACAGTGGCCCAGCCAGGAGTCCTCTCAGTGAGGGGGCCGGAAAGCAGCCCTAGCTCTGCAGCCAGCAACCACGCACACAGCAAAGCACTGGCCAGGACCTCAGTGTGCCCACCTGCGATACGGAGGAACAGCCCAGCCTCTACGGGCTTTCGGGGACACAAACAAGACAGCAGACAAAGAGGACACAAGGAGGAAGGGGAGCCAGCAGGGTAGGGGGTTGGGTTCTGAGGTGAGCTGGTCTGAGTTCGAATCCTGACTTCCCAACCTCCCAGCTGTGACTCCCTGCCCAGGGCCTCCGTTTCTCAGAGACTGAAATGAGGCTGATGCGGGACGAGGCGTTTGGAACCACTCAGCACAGCCTGGCAATGGAGAAGTTCAAGGCTGTGACCTTGACGAGGGAGACAGGGGGAAGAGTGAAAAGGTTTACATCCTAGCTCCACTGGACCAACTGTGTGGCCTTGGGCAAGTTACACAACCTCGCCCGGCCTCAGTTTCCCTGTCTTACAAAATGGGACCATTAATGACATTTCCCACATCATCTGCTTGTGTTGGGGGTTAAATTAGATAACTCAGGTCTGATATTTCAAACAGCACCCAGCACCAGTAATACTCAAACAGCATTAGCTCACTTCTCTTTACCTCTAGATTAATAGAGGCAGCCAGTCCTGTGCTCAAGGGCCAGAGCAGCCTGGGCTGCAGGCCTGGGAGCCCCGAGTCTGCCTACCTGACAAGCCTTAGTAGTAGTGATGGGCAGGTGAAGGGGGCACCCGCTGAGCCCTCAGAGTCCAGGATGATCCTGGAGGCCTCGGAGAAGGGCCCCCCTGGAGAGAGGGTGAGGTGGAGAGGGGCCTTTCCTAACCCCTCTAGTGTCACTGGCTCCCAGTGTTTCCAATTTACTGTCTATAACAGGATCCGTATTTAAAATTGTCTTTATTTACCTTTATTTATAAGCTCTGTGAGGATGGAGATTTTTTTGACTGCCCTGACCCTTGCTGTCCCCCCAACATCTAGAGCAGTGCCAAGCACATAGTAGGTGCTCAACAAACCTTTCCCCCTGGAAAATACTTCTCAGATGATAACAGTTTGCTAGAAGGATGTGATGGCATTGCCCCCTGCCTATAGACAGCTCCCCTTCTGAGAAGACAGCCTGGTCCAGCTGCTTCCCCTTGTCATCTCAGCTCCCCCAGAGTGGGGCCAAGAGGCCACGGTCCTCCCTGTTCTGCAGCAGGAAGCATGTCACCATCACTGCCGCGCAACTGGGTCTCTTCAGCGAGGGGACCCTGGCAATCTTCCGGCTCACGGCTCACTCCAGAGCTGCCTGGCGACAGACAGGCAGGCCTGCAGGCCCAGGAAGGCCCGTTCCAGCACATGCAGCCTGGGACTGCCACCCTGGAGCTGGCAGGGCTTCTCTACCCCCAGGGGCTGGAGGGGCTTCCCAGGTGAGCCCCAGGGCGTCATCTGGGGGCTGGGCTCCTGCCCCTCCCCAGCCACAGTCCCTCACGTGTGCATGGCACTCCCCCGTTACAGTTTACAAAGTGCGTTCACAGACATTATCACATCGCTCCTAAACGCCCCCTAAAACCCACAATAAATCTCTCGCTCTGGCTCCGGAGCCCACCGGCTGCTTGCTTCCTAATCAGTGAGCAGAGGGCCGCGGGGCTCAGAGCCTGCCAGAGCCGCGCCAGCAGGGCCAGAGGGGGGTCCACGTGGGCGGGTGGCAGGTGGCGGGGGGGCAGGCCCAGCTGGGGCGCTGCAGGAGCGAGCAGCAAGCCCTGAGGCCCAGTCCTGCGAAGGAGAGAACTGCGGTCTGGACCCTGGTGTCTCCTGGGAGAGCGCTGCCGGTGGGGCTTGAGGGGAGGGCTCTGAACCAGGCCCGGGCTGCGGAGCAAAGGCCAGAAAGGGGACCAGAGGGCTCCGTAACGTGTTGGAGCGCCACCAGGGAGGTGGGCTCGCGGCCAGGCACCTGGGGCCAGGGACCCTCAGCCCCAGCTGGCTTCTACCTGCTTCTCTCCATCCCCGGGAAAGTCCCCACCAGTCCCGAGTGCCAGCCTATGTGCAGGCTTCCTGCTGGTGCCTTCACCGCCTAGGAAACCCCAGCCCTCCTTGAGAACAGTTCAGACTCCCCCTTCGCCTCCCCCCCAGGCCCCTCCCAGCTTCCGGAGGCTGCACCGCAGGCCCCCAGCTGGGCTGGCCCCTCTCCCTAATTGCCAGGCCCCTCGATCGCCTTCTTTATAACTTATCCTCGGAGGGCAGCTGCTTTGCAGTGGCGCGAGGCTGGAGGCTGCTCGTGGGGCAAACACCCCAGCCCAAAGGGTAGTAGGAGGAGCTGAGACCCCATGTGCCAGGCCCATGCGAGCTGCTCCTGAGTGTCCAGCCCAGCGCTCAGCCCTGGGCAGCCACCGAGAAACAAGCCCCCCAACGTCTGAGCCAACTCAGCCGGCAGCCGTGGTCAGGGTTTGTTTTCTTACCATGTCCCTTGATTCTCAAAGTTATGGGATCTCAACTTACAAGCTGTGGAAAGTTCAGGAAAGTTTAAATAAGCAGGACGAGGGAGGGCCTGGCCCGAGGGGGCTGCGGTGGCCCTGGCGGGCGGCCCTCCCACAGCACAGGCCTGTGCCCCCCCCCACATCCCTCCACCCCTGCCTGCCCATCTGGCCGTGGCTGGGGAAGCCTGGGGCTCGACCTTGGGGCCCGTCAGAGGCAGCTGATCTGCCACAGCCGTGCGTGTGGCGGTGTCCCAGCGTGGAACAGGTGGTGGCTCTGAAAGAAGCGGCATTTTCCGTTTCCTGGCTATGAAAGCCAGCTGCTGGGCCCGAGCCCTGGCGGGCGGGCGGAGGCGCCGGCATCCTTGGGAAGGGCTTGCCCTGCGGGGTGTGAAGTGGGTCAGGCAGTGGACTTAGGCCGCTGGAGGCGGAGTAACCCCTGAGGCCGCGGACAGACTCGGGACCAGGAGCATGGAGCTCAGGGAAGCCGGGGGCCCAGCACCCTGGCCTGGGTCCCAGGTCCTTTCTCCTGATGAGGGAGTGGTAGCCAGGAATATAAAGAACTCTCCCCATGCAACCACACGAGGACAAGGAACCCGATGTGAAAACGGGCAAGGAACAGGAACAGACATTTCTCCAGAGAAGACACATAAATGGTCAATAAGCACATGAAAAGATGCCAACGTCACCAGTCATGAGTCAAAGCCACGGGGAGACACCATTTCTCTCCCGCCGGGATGGCTACCACCCCGACAGGCGATGGCGAGCGTTAGCGAGGACATGGAGGCACCAGAGCCCTCACGTGCTGCTGTGGGGGGCGCGAAACGGTGCAGCCGCTGTGGAAAGCCATCCCGCCGAAGGTGAAACCAGAGTCACTCCAGCGGGGCTCAGTGGGGGAGCGTCGACCTGTGACCCAGGAGGTCACGGTTCGATTCCCGGTCAGGGCACAGGCCCGGGTTGTGGGCTCGATCCCCAGTGCAGGGCGTGCAGGAGGCAGTCGATCAATGATTCTCTCTCATCATTGATGTTTCCATCTCTTTCCCTCTCCCTTCCTCTTTGGAAAAAAAAAATTACTCTAAAACCCCTAATTCCACCGCCAGGCATCTATCTACTCAGGAGAAATGAGCACGTTCACTCATCTTGCACAGAATGTGGATAACAGCGTCATTCACAACAGCCCCAACATGGAAACCGCCCAAGTGCTCACCAACTGATGGTGGACAGGAGGCATATCCCTGCACGGGAATATTATTTGGCCATAAAAAGGGATGAAGTACTGTTCATGCTACAACATGAACGAATCGGTCAGAAAAAAATAACAGCAGCAACAACAACAAAACATGACGTCCAGTGAAAGCAGCCAGGGCGTCTGATTCCATTTACATGAAACATCCAAAACTGGCAGATCCATGAAGACAAGAGGTGATGAGTGGTTACCAAGGACGGGAGTAGGGGGCGGAGGGTGACTGCTAGCGGGTACACTGTTTCTTTGGAGGATGATAACTCTGTCCTGGAATTAGTGGTGATGCTTGCACAGCTCTAGGAATATACTAAAAGCACGGATTGTGTACGTCAAAGGGTGGGTTTTATGGCATGCGAGTTGTACCTGAAGAAAGCTAGTTTTTTAAATGATATCTCAATCTACCCCATAGGCCCCCAAGAGTTGGCCCTGCCACCTGCCCGGGCTCAGCCCCTGCCCCTCCCAAGCTGGGACAATGGTGGGGTACGAGGTGGCAGACGCCCTGCCTTGGCCTTGCTCTTGCGCCCCTTCTTCCTGAAGCTCTAGCTACCCCCTCTTTCCCCACTTACTGCTCAGCCTCTGGATCTCAACTCAGACACCTGATCCCAGACTCCATAACTGATTCTCTTTGCTCTCACAGTCCCCAACCTCCGATGCAATCATGGTGCCAGCATGGAGGAGGTGCACAGTACACCTTAGACAAATGAGTGAAGCAAGAACAAGAAGCCGGGTAAAAGGCTAGATGCCCGGAGGGGAGGGGCTGCACAGGGGGCAGGTGGGCTGAGGAGGGCCTGTGCCAGGAGGGCTTTCCTCCAGGCAGCGGGAAGCCATGGCGATGAGGAAGGGAGCATGACAGACTCAGGTTCCAGAAAGACCCCTTTGCCTACTCTATAGGAGATGGACCAGCAGCACAAGGCTGGACAGAGGCCCCGAGAAGGCCGTGGCCTTAGTCCACTCTGGAAAACAGGCCCCAGCTCCTCCCACCCCAGACACCACCCTGTTCCACACATTCTCCCCCACCTCATGCTGTTGGGCTCCCTATTCCCTTTCCCTCTCTCTGCCGGGTATGAAGGCCACCCCCTCAGACCCCTCCCTCCCTGAGCCTTGCCAGCATGGAGCCCTCAACTCTGCCAGGCTTTTCTGGAACCCAAAACAGGAGGCATGACCTGACCAGAGTTTTTAGTGAAAGTGACTTCATTTGAAATGACTTAGAAATACTTAACAATCAAATCACATGTAGTCATAAATGTGTCGAGTGGCCTGAAATTGAAAGGAATTAAGAGTATTCTTTGGCCTTATTCTGCCCCATGGAGACATTGCTTCCAGCCCAGGCACACTGCATGTCGAATCCTCGAGAGCAGGGACCTGTCTGTTCAGGTCATGGGTGACAGCCCCCAGATAGGTGGGAAGAGGGATGGAGGGTGCACAGGAAGGGGGGGACGGGAGGAGCGTGGGTGATGTGTGGGTGAATGGATGGGTAGGAGGACGCATGGGGAGAATTCATATCGGCCCACGGACCACTTTAAGTCCAGCCGCAGTCCAGAGCACAGAGAGGGTGGGCCTTCCCCATGGACGGGAAAGAACCACCCTAGCCTCCTGGAGAGCCTCCTCTGAGCCCCTAGGCCAGCGAATGGACCAGAACTCTCTAGACTCAGCCTCAACACCTCCTCCCTCTCTCCCTCTCCATCTCTCTCTCTCTCTCTCCCTCTCTCTCTCACACACACACACACTCCATCAGCAAATCCTATTAGATTATTTTCAACAGCCTGCCATTCCTCTCCCCGGTGCTTGCCCCTCCCCCAGTCTATTCTCAAAGCAGCAGCCAGAGGGATCCTTTTAAATGGTGAGTCCAGGAGGCCTCACCATCTGGCCCCCATTTCCTCTCTGAGCTCATCTGCTCCCACCTCCCCTCTCTCCCTCCCCTCCAGCCACACCGACCTCCTCCTGGTCCCCCACCTCATCCCCCACCAGGCCAGCCTCCTCCAGCTCCAGGCCTGTGCCCTGGCTGTTCCCCAGAGAGCCATCTGACTCCCCCTCACCTCCCTGCAGCCTTCCCTCAAAGGTCACGTTCTCAATTAGAGTTCCTTGGACACCTTTTTTATTTTAAATCACCCCTTGTTTCCCTTTCCTGTTTTATTTTTCTTCTTAGCACTTATCACTCTGCACAGTAATATATTTCGCTTTCAGTATTTCTTATTTTAATTTTTTGTCTGTGTTCCTCCATCAGAAAGTGGCCTCCGTGAAGGCAGGGACTTGTCCACTGCTATGTGCCCAGAACTGAGCACAGGATCTGCGGGGCACGTACGCAGAATGGAAGGATGGAGGAAGGAAGGGACCTTTCAGGGGCCTGGTTTGCTCCTCCTGGGCCCCCTGCCCAGGCTCAACCCCCTCACTGTCCCGTCACTGTCTTTATCCCTGCCCAGCAGCCCCTAGGGACTGCCTCCCTCACCCTCTGGCTGTCCGCAGAGGCCGCCAGGATGGGCACAGTCACAGCGGCTCCCAGTTGAGTTCAAGGGAAGACAACCAGGACCGGTTCAGAGCCATTGACACAGCACCTTCCGCAGCGGGCCGGGGGCCCCAGCAGCCGGGACTCCTCCAAACACCATCCCGGTCCCCAGTGGACACTCCCTGCTCTTCCCCCAGGAGACCTCCACCTTCCTACCCGAGCCTCCATCCACCTGGCTGGGTAGACAAGAGCGGGCTGGCTGGGGTTGCAGGGCCACCGAACGGATGAAAGAACGAGTGCAGAGGTGCCCGAGGCCCCCAGCAAGGTCCCAGGCTTGCCTGGTGCCAGGGCCCAGTGCGACTGGCTGGCCCCGGGACACTCAGCCGAGGGCAGAGAGTCTCCAAGCCCCTCCGAGCGGTGTGAGCTCCAGCGCGAGCAGGGAGGACGGAGGGAAAGGGCCGTGAGCAGTGACAGCCCCTCGCAGCCCTCACAGGGGCTTCGCGTGGTGTGTGGCTGCAGAGACATGGCTCTGGAGACCTGGGGGAACCTTTGGACTTGGAGGTCATGTGTGTGCATGTATGTGTATTTGTGCTCATGTGTACACCCATGTCTTCATATGTTATATAGGGTGCAGGACTCATGAACAGACAGACCACTGTGGGCCCCCAAATCCATGTCATCTCACCTCAGTGAGCTCAAGGGGTGGCCTAGAGATGGGGGATGGGCGCCCAGGACGGAAAGGAGAGAGTGTCTGGGCCATTCAGCCAGGGGCATAGCAAGCCACAATCCTAACCAACACGCCGCCCAGCAAAGCCAGCCAGACCCAAGCACAGGAGCCGGCTCACTCACTGGATTTCAGGCCGGTGGCCCAGTCTGCCTGAGCCTCAATTACATGACCTGCCAAATGGGTTTAATGTGGTCAGGATTAAACAAGATGACGTAGGCATTCGTACATGGTAACTTTAGGCTCCCGGCAGTGTCATTAGAGCTCTCTGCCTGGCCATGAACAGGGCACCAGACACAAAGCCTTGCCCGCCAGGGACCTACCACTAATGATGACCGTGTGTGCTTGACCGTGTGTGTCCAGCTGGCCGACTTTCAGAGGCTCAGGGTTTGCTGCTTTACAAGCACAGTCTCACTCAACCCCTTAGTGAACCCTGCGCATTGGGGGCTGCCACAGTCAAATGAAAAAACAGAGAGGTGAAGTAACTGGCCCGTGGTCACCCAGTAGGAGAGCCAGGATCCGAAACGAGGAACTTCCCACCACACTCAGAACAGAAAGCTGCACGACCTGGGTCATCGCACAAATGGAGCCAGCGCTCGGGGCTGTGGGGACACTGGGGAAGGAGGGTTTTGAGAGAAGCGGCCAGGGAGGGACTGGCGAGCAACACCACCAAGCGGGGCCTTACAGACATGAAGGCTCGGGCACCCGGGGGATCGAGCCTGCACCAGGCGTGTCCTGACCAGGAATGGGACCTGCAGCCTTTGGAGACGGGATGACGGCCCAATGGACTGAGCCACGCGGGCCAGGGCCCAGGAACTACTCGAGTGAAGGTAAAGAAAGCCCTAACAGAGTCACCACCGGCTCAAGAAACATCAGTGGCCTGGAGCACCATGACAGAGCCCACGGCCCGGCCCGTGAGCCATCCCCTGGCGGGGAGCCAGAAGCCAAGGAAAACAGGAGGCTCTGGGGCAGCCTGGGGGGGGGGGGGGGGAGGCTGTGATTGGAGCAGAGAGGTTATTCCAAACTGAAACGGGAGCGCCGCCTCCTGGAGGCCAGAGTCGGTGGTGGCAAGAGGCCCGGGTCTGCCCTCAAGACCATCTTGCCAAAGGTCATTGTGGGGCCTCCCAGGTACTCAAGGGGCTGGCCACGACCCAGTCCAGCTGACAGGCGAGACCAAGAGGCAGATGTCAGGGGCTGGTCCTCCCGGCCTGGACCTCCAGCTCCCCAGACAGGGAGGCAGCAGGGGCCTGCTCCACAGGGCAGGGCTATTGAAGGTGGCCCCTTCCCCAGTCTGAGCTCAGAGCCTGCTACAGGGGAAGCGTGGGCACTCCAGGAGGGGACGGTGGCACTTTCTGGGCACCTTCTGTAGACCAGAAAGGGCCCCTTAGCTGCCTTAACTGGCAGCTGGGTAGTCATATCCCCGTTTCACAGATAAAGAAACTGAGGCTTGGAGAGGTTGAAGGAATTTGGACTTAAGCCCTCTGACCTTAATCTGCCCTCCCCCACGTGCAGAGGTTGTTGAACTCCAGCGATGACAGGGAGCTCACTCCTGCAAAGACCCCCTCTCGGGCAACTGGAAGAAAGCGCTTCTCAGTGTGAGCGGAGATTGGCCCCCGAACTCCCACCGTGGCCCCAGCTCTCGGCAGCACGTGGAGGCAGGCCCTCTGTCCCCACAGCAGCCGTCAGACAGTGAGCACAGTAGGACAGCCCAGTCCACCCCTGGGCCTCCCTCAGGCAACTGCTTCTCCACGAGCTCGGCATCCTGAGCTGAAAATGGGGATCAGAAGAGCCCCTGCATGAGGGGTGGTGCTGAGGTTTTAGGGAGTCGATAAGCCGAGAACATTCCAGAGTCTTCATGGAAGCTCTTACCAAGGAGAGAGGCTCTGAGAACTTTCCAGAGGCCCGACTCACCTGCCCAAAGGAGGAAGTGGCCTTGATCTGTGGTGGGGGCAGGGCTCAATCTCGGTCACGAGTAGCTTTCATCTGCAAGATCCTGGCTCCCCCAGAACGGACACCAGCTCACACAGCCCACCCAAAGGATGTGGGGGTGGGGCCAGGGAGGTCTGGGTTCAAGTCCTTCACTGGCCATCCGTCAGCTGATGTAGCTGCTGGTACCCCTCTGCTCTGAGCAGTGGCTTCTCCAGCCTCAAAGGGGACCTACCTCTTAGGGCTGTTAGCTCTCAGCAGAGTGTGAGGCCAAACTCTGGCAGCTCCTCGAGTGCAGAACTGGGCACGCCCCAGGCCCAGCCGCATTGGGGACATGCAGGCCACCCCCATCATTGTCCTGCCTGCCTCTCTGCTCGTTAAGGAAGGGACTGGAGAAATACAGCCTGGGAGAAAGGCCCGTGTCTTTGCACATTCTGTTCCCCCTGCTGACCATGCTCTTCCAGGCAGAATTCTTTCTACTCTCAGCCCGACCCCTGGCTCCCACCTAGGCTCTGGGACCTTGGACAACAAGCCCTGAGCTATCCACTTTTGCCTCTAAAACGGGAATGACTGTACGCCCTGCAGGGACTGGTGTGAGGATCAGGTGGGTTAAGCCATGTAAGGTGCCCAGAATACGGTGATGGCAGGTGCTCAATTACAAGACCCACCGCTGTACTGCATCTGGAGAAGGCGACAGGCCCCGTCTCCTGCGAGGGCGGACAAACAGGGCAGAGACGAGCAGTGCACGAGGGCCTCCCCCTCCCCCCCAGTGAGGCGTTTTATCCCCTCTGGGCGATGGGGAGCCGTGGAAAGTTCTGTGCAGAGAGAGGAGGGCTGCTCCACTCAGTCCTTGGTTATCTTCCACCTGTGCTCAGTCTGACACACCTTTCCCTCCCCTCCCAGGCCCAACAGTCCCACCCGGCACCCTGCCTGCGGGTTCAGGGGCACATCTCACAGCCACAGCTGGCACTTGCCGTTGCTCACTATGCCAGTCCTCCAGCAGCCCGGGAGGTTGGTATGAGGTTGGTCCTATTATAATTACGGTTTGACAAATGGGGAAACCAAGGCACAGAGGACATCGCACAGATCCGTGTCATCATGCAGGTGGTGGCTGGCAGACTTGGCTCCAGAGCCTACACTGGCCTCTCCTGCTCTGAGATGGACCCAGAGCCCTTTGAAGGGACTGGGCATCGGGGAGCACCCAGCAGACTCAGTTCTCCCAGCTGACAGGGGAGGGTCCCTGGGCCCGTTCATGGGCCGAGACTAAGAGGTGATGTGACTGGTCCCGGACCTCACAGCTTGTCCACAGGATCTGGGACGCCAATGCAGGCCTGTTAGACTCCAGAGGCCTGTGCCAGGACCTGGCAGGCAGGACACCTGGAACCCTGCGCTCCCTGGGGCCTGGGCCTGCATCAGGGCTGAGCTCTCAGCGGGGCTATTTCTGAGGTCCCCGTACCCCTTTGGGGAGGGGGAAGACAGTGGACCCACCCCCCCTCCCAGGCTGTCCGGGGGCTTCTGTCATGGGTAGCTGTGCTGTCCTTCCTTTTCAGACTTTGTCCTTTCGAAGAGGTTTTTCATCCCACGAACACGCCTGGCCCATTGGTGCGGGCGGCCCTGCCCTGTGGAGAGGAGACTGAAACGCAGGCTTAACGGTGTCCCCCTAACAGTTCCACAGCCAGGAAACCCAGCAGAGGAAAATGCAATGTTTGCAGACCGGGTCAGGCCCACGGTCACTTCATAAAAATGGATTCCTGGGAAAACATAAACCGGCAATTTACCCTGTGAATTTCATTGGCCTCCAAAAAAAAAAAAAAAAAAGTCGCTATTCCATTTGAGTAACAAGGTAAAGAGGGAGCTCCGCCACTCCGTCCTCAGCGAGTAAGGACAAAAACTCTACAGAAAGGAGCTGCTCGCACAGCTCAGGTCCGACTCACTAGCTGCCCTCGCCTCTGAACACCAGCATCTCTGCTGAAATAGGGTGACGTCCAAAAGTCTGCTTGCTTTTAAAAAAAAAATTGTCTTCCATACGGGGCAAGGCTCAGGTTTATTTTTTGTTTTGTTTTTTTGTGAGTTTTTTTTTTTTTTTAAACAAAACAAAGCTCACATCCTCCTGACTCTGTGCCTGTAACTACAGCCAGAGGGAAACTGATTTCAGAATCCATCTGATATGTCGGGTTTCTTTGTGGCATACACTCCATCGCTCAGCAGCCAGCCATGATGTCATAAGCCCATCAGATTTCCGGGAGGGGGAGACGCTGGGGGATTGCAGGGATGGATGCTGCTCCCCCATCAGGAAGGGGTGGGGAGGGGCTGGGTGTGTTTGGGAGGCAGGGGACTGGAGGCGGGCTCAGCGTTTGTGATATTAAATGTCAGGCAGAAAACCGAAAAATCCAGCCACCCAGATGTTTTCTAAATATCCAGATGTCTGGCAGCGAGCAGACCATGCTCCCCTGCACCCCCACCCCCACCCCTCCGGTCCCAGCAGGCTCGACATTTCGGCTCTGACCTCGGGTCGACAGTGAGTGCACGCTGCCAGGAGCTGTAATCCTCCAGGCTGCCCACCCTCGGATTTGGAATTTTTTTTTCTAAATCTTTACACATGGATGACAGGAGTAACTAGGTCCAGATTTTTAAAAGCTGTTGAAGCAGTGATTTGAAAAGTTCAGTCCCTGGAATTAGCTTCCACAGAATACACGATGGAAGCCAAAAAGGAGGGGGGAAAACCCTCAGCCAACACACGCACAAACATATGTGACTCGTGCGCCACAGGGCTTCAAAGCCCCAAACAAAGCCAGCGAGTCTGAGGACGAGGACGAGGCACCGGGAAGCACTGAGCCCTCCCCCAGGAGCGAGCTTCCCAAACCAGCAAACCACCCAGCAGCTTTGTTCTTCCTGACAAAGCCCCTCGCTTCCAAGGAAGAGACAGTTGCCTGCAAAAGCCCAGGGTAGAACTAATTTACACTCGGACTCCAGGCGGCAAGGAGCATAAAGTACAGAAACCGGACTGGCTCTGCCTGGGAGGCTGCTCCCACCCCGGGCGACGGGGACTCCCGGGCCCGGGGGAGCCCCACAGGCCACAGCCTAGCAGAGTCCTGACTTCCAGGAAGCCTGGCCACATGCCCACCAAGGCCACCTCCAAGGCCTGTGACATCACAGCTAATAATTGCTCCTGAAACTGAGCCAAGCACGGCGGGCCCCCAGGGCCCAAACCCTCCGACTTCACAGGCAGCCAGGAGGGGAGGCAGCTGGGGAGGGGCCAGGTCCAATTAGAACCTAGTGTTCTGATGATGAAAAGGAGGGGGGGAGGCCCAAGGGGAAGAGTCTGGCAGAGGGTAGGAGGAGGTGAGTGGGGGGCTCAGGGCTGGAGGTGGGGGGTTTTGTGGCCTCATCTCCTAGAACAACCCTTGTGCTTTTCAGATTTGAAAAGTGAGGGCCAGGAGCGCCTGTGTGGCCCGCCTCAGGTCACCAGGCTAACCAGCGGGCCAGCCAGTCCTGGGGAACAGAAAACACGGGCCTGGCATGGCACAGCTCTTCCCTGGACAGTCTCTAATCGAATCCTTTCAACACTCTGTGTGGGGAGGATTATCATTAACCTCAGTTTCCAGAGGAGCTAGTGGAGGCGCAGAGAGGTTAAGTAACTGCCCAAGGTCACACAGCAGTTGTCAGAGGTTCAGACCAAGTCATTAGCGGAACTTGGTCTGAATCTCTGAGTCACTGACTCCAAATCCAGTGCTCTTTCCGCTGGATGGGGGGAGGCAGTTAAAGCTGCTCGGGGAGCTGTGAATCTGATTTAAACACATATTTTAAAAGCTGGTGATCCCCACAGAACAGAAGGAAGTAAATCACTGCAAATTAAATTTTTTAAAGCAATTCCAGTCAGGAGGTTATCTGACTGGGTGAGGGGGGAGCTGCTTTCATTCTGTCCCTGCCAGAGGCTGAATAAAGCATGTATGTAGATGCTCCTCTAGCCCTGAATGAAGCTGGGGAGGGGGGTCAGGGAGAGAGCTAACAGCTCTGTCGGGCACTTCTGAGAGCACAGTCTGCCACAGGAAAAGTGCCAGGCGCACAGGTCTGACAGCGCCAGGGAGGAGACATTCACGGAGTATAGAAACAACAAAATAAAAAATAGTCCGTCCCTCTGGGCTTGATTCTTACTTTCCAGCCAGGATTTAAGGGACCTGCAGGTCACCTGGCAGCATGAGGCCTGACTCTAAGTCAGAGGTGCTGCCCAGCGTCCTGTCTGCCCTGGGGGGGGAGGGGGGAGGTGGAGGGAGGCAGTTACCGTGTGGCTCTGACCCCTGGCCATCCACCTTCCCCCAGGGTCTCACTGGAAGGCTGGGAGCAGGAGGGTGAGGAATAGGCTGGTCTGAGCTAAGAGGACAGGCACTGTCCCAGGCCCCCTTCTCCCGCCAGGGGCAGGGCCAGCCTTGGCAGGTCAGTGGGCATCGGCGCCAGGCCTCTCCCTGCTCTCTGCTCCACCGGCTGTTTTCTTTTACTTTGTTCCTGTGAACGGCAAATGGGGTGCGGAACCCAAGACTCAGGCCAGCGAAGGGGAAAGGATCATCTGGACGCTTGAGCTGGAGGAGCAGCTGCCGTCTTTCTGGGGAAATTCAACTCATTCTCTACTGGCTTTGCCTGCCATCTACCCAGAAGCGATGCCGGCCGTGCCCTCGTGGCACTTACAACTGGGGGAGGGGAGAGGAGAAACACTGGTCCAACAATGACATAAAAATGTCCCTGAAAGGACTGGCCCCAGGACAAGAGCCTGTCCCAGGGAAGTGTCAGGTCAGGGGAGTCAGAGAAGCTTCCGGGGCCCGAAGGAGGAGGAGGCCTTAATCCCTCTGACTCACGTCACCTCCACCGAGAAGCCTTCCCTGATGCCCACCCCAGGCTGCCTCCTGTCCCTGTGCCCATTCCCTTCCTGGCTGTGTTTCTCAGCTACGTCCCTGCCCTGTTCTGGAAGTCCCAGAGGGCAGACAGAGACTGGGTCTGTCCTATTAGCCACTGAGCTGCCATGCCTAGGACACCAATGCTTAATGACTACTTGTTGATCCAAAAATAAACAACAGCCCGGCTGATGTGGCTCAGTGGTAGAGCACTGACCTATGAGTCAGGGCACATGCCAGGATTGCGGGTTTGATCCCCAGTAGCGGGTGTGCAGGAGGCCGCCAAGAGATCATTCTCTCTCATCATTAATGTCTCTCTCTCCCTCTCCCTTCCTCTCTGAAATAAAAAAATATACATGTACTTTTTTAAAAAATAATAATGAATAAATCACATGTGCAAAAGACCTGTGGTAGGAGGAACCACGGAGACTAGGAGGGAGTGGGAGGAAGAAGGGGGCAAAAGGCAGAGAGCAGCGGGGATGAGGTGGAGTCACCCGACTTGCCCCCAGCACAGCACCCCTGGGGATGAGGCGGGTGGGCAGCAGCACCACCTGCACACACCCTTCCTCTCCACCACCTCTTCCCTCCCCACTCATCCCCTTGGCTGGGCCTTGGGGCCACCTGGAGCCACAAAGAGGCAGTGGGAGGCAGATCCGGGGGTCCCAACCCAGGGCCTTCCTATCCCCACCCCAGTCCCATCTGCACCCCCCACATACACCCCACACACACACACATGCATGCACGCACACACACATGCACACACGCACATGCACACACGCGCACATGCATGCACGCACACACGCACACTACCACCTTTGGCCCCTTTCTCCCCGTTGAGGCGGGAGTGGAGGGAGAGGAGCAGCTGGGCTCTGCACTGAATCAGACCGGGTTTGCCTCCCTCCCTTGGCTGTTACCAGAGTGTGTGGGGCCCCCGCGCTGGCGTCTGTCCCCCCGGGTGCCCCCTCGGAGCTGGCGGACTTGTCTGAAAGGCTCCCTCTCCTCTGGGCTCCACACAGGATTCAGTTCTGCAGCAGCGGAGGCCGGGCTGTGGGCTCCCGGGGCCACGCACCCCGGGAGGCGCCACGTGGGGTGCGGCGGTCCCGCGGCGCCCAGACCCGCTCCCGCCTCCCGCCGCGCGCGCCGCAGCAAACTTTCCGCGCCCGCCGCCGCCCGCGTCCACACCTGCTCGCGGTGCCCACAGCCTCGCCCGCCCCGGGTCCGACAGGTGCCTCGGGAACCGTCGGCGTCCCCTCCGCCTGACCCTCCGCGAGGCGGCCGCTGCCAAGCTCCGCCTCAGGGACCAGCCGGGACCACCTGGGGCCGCAGCCCGGACCACGCCGGGGTCCCGGGAGCGCCCGCGCGCGTCCGCACCGCCCAGCGAGCTTCGTCCCCGAGCCGCGTCCACATCGCTCAAGGCTCAGGAGACCCTAGAGCCGGACCCGAACGCAGACCCGCGACAGCCACTCGGCGCGCGTGTGGGCGGGGTGCGGGGGCGGAGAGGCCATCCTTTCCCGGTGCCCCGACGCCGGGCGAGGCTGCCCGGGCTGCTTACCTTGCCCGCGCCCTCACGCTCCCGTCCCGGCGGCGCGGTCTCCTGCATACATTTTGCAGTATCGTCGATGGCGACAGAAAACCTTATAAATCCTCTCTCGGCACGTGACTGTCCCCCAACCTCCCCTTTTTCCTCCTTTTTCGGCCTTTGGGACAACACTCGACCCCCGCAGCCGGCCGCTGGCCGGGGGGCTCCAGGCAGGCGCGGCCGGCCGACGCGAGGCGGGGCGGGGCCGAGGGCGGGGCCGAGGGCGGGGCCTGGGCGGGGCCTGGGCGGGGGCGGGGCGGGGCCTGGGCGGGGGCGGGGCGGGCGGGGCACTCGCGCTCCGGCCGCCCTCTGGGGGAAGCCGTGGTCCGCGACCAGCGCTCCTGTTCCGGCTGTTGATTGGTCGCCCAACCGCGATGCTGACGCCTGATTGGCTGAGAGGAAGAACAGGCCGTGGGGGTGGGGGCTATAACGGGTTTCGTTCTTTGCCTTTGCTTTACGGTCCCCACCGTTCAGTTTGGGGCCCCCTGACATCTGCAGGCTTTTCCTGGCCGTTTCTGTGCACTCCAGCATAACGACCACTCGAGTTTGTACGTTTTTTGTCCTTTTCTACCAAATAGGGAGGACCCTGAGGTCGGCACCCAAGGGTCGTGCCACTCACCGCTGTATCCCCAAGGCCTGGCACATAGTAGGTGCTCAAAACGGGTTTGCGGATTGAGTTTCTGGAAAATGTGCGCACAGGTTTTTAGGGCTATCTTTACGGCTGGTACCGCTATTCTCCTTTAGGTGCGGGGAAATGCTGTCGCTGGGAATGAACGGGGGAACTGAAAGTGGGACACGCTTGCGTCCCGGTCCTCAGATCTCCCCACAGAGAGGCCCTGGGGAGGATCAGGGCCTCGGTTTCTCATCTATCAACGAGCGTGTTGGATGGGAGCAGATGTGTTAGGAGATGAGTTATTTCAGTGAACACACTACACTTAGCTCTGCGCTTGGGCACAGTGTGTGAGGAATAAGACAGCCCCAGCCTCCGGTTAGAATCCCGGGAGCCTGCTGGGCCCTCTCCCTCCCTGCGGACCCCTCCTCTCTAAATCACAGGGGAAGTTAGAAGCACTGCTCCAACCAGGCTCCCTTGCCCACCTCTGAGGGGGTGGGGGCATGTGGGAGGAGCCAGGAAAGCTATCATTAAGCAAGCTAACGAGCAGGCATGGGGGGGCGCGGGGAGAGGCAGCCCCTGGCAACCCCTCAGGTGGGTCCTTTGCATTGTGAGGTGGGCTCTGATAGGGGATGGGGAGAGGGCTGTCTCTGACAAAGGAGGGTGTAGGAGCTGTTCCTGCAGTTGGGTGGGAGCCTTAATTGACCACGAAGATGCTATCTGAGATCCTGAGCAGCTGGGTGCAGGCGTGCAGAGAGGCAGCGTGGTGGCACGGTGAGTTCCCGTGTCCCTGTCTGCACATGACCTCTTATAAGGACACCAGCCACTGCCTGGCAGGCGTGTGGCTCAGTGACTGAGCATTGACCTATAAACCAGGACAGCGGTTCTCAACCTGTGCGTCGCGACCCCTCTGGGGGTCGAACGACCCTTTCACAGGGGTCGCCTAAGACCATCCTGCATATCAGATATTTACATGACGATTCATAACAGTAGCAACATTACAGTTATGAAGTAGCAACGAAAATAATGTTATGGTTGGGTCACAACTTGAGGAACTGTATTTAAAGGGCCAGAAGGCTGAGAACCACTGAACCAGGAGGTCAGGGTTTGATTCCCAGCCAGGGCACATGCCCAGGTTGAGGGCTCAATCCCCAGTGTGGCAGTCGATCAATGACTCTCTCTTATCGCTGATGCTTCTATCTCTCTCTCCCTCTCCATTCCTCTCTGAAATCAATCATATGGATAGTTTTTTTTAAAAGACACCGGCCATTGGATTTAGGGCCCATCCTAATCCAGTATGACCTTCTGTTGACTACATTTACAAGAACCCAATTTCTAACTCAGGTTACATTCCCAGGTACAACCCACAACAAAGCTCAGTCAGGAAGGGACATTCTGGTCCGAGGCTGTGGGGCTGCCCTCGGAAGGTGACCCTCCCAGCTGCCACCGCTCTCTTGCCACTTATCCCCGGCTCCTCTCTGTGCTGCTTCCCGGCAGCTGCCTCAACAGCCAGGAGGGAGCTGACCGTCCGCACATCTGGCTTTCTCAGGCCTCCCCTTCCAGCAGACCCTGACCAGTCTGGGACCCTGAGGAGAGCCCAGCCTGCCTGTCCCTCCTCCCCCTTACCTGCCCCCACCCGAATCCCACATACAAGATGGACAAGGACAATAAAAGCTGTTTCACAAGCAGGTGGTGATTAAGCGCCAAGTTAATTAAAGAGGCAGTAATTACACTCAGATATCAGAGGAAGGAGCGATATCTTAAGCAGGGACCGGTGGTCAGCCTAAGCCTTGCCGAAAGGATCTGAAAAGGCAGGGGGGAAAATAACATTTTTATTTGTCAGAATCAGGTAGGGGGCTTAGATTTTTAAACTTGTCTCTGTACTTTTCCACGTCTTTGAAATACGTAAACGGGGACGGTTAAGTACAGCTAACCTCCAGTTTGGGAGGCTATAAATGGCCTCAAATACCTCGCATTGTGCCTCTCACTTTACACGAGGGAGAGGACCTTAAAATTATGTATACACCGAATCCCGTTTGCCCACCCAGCACATCCTGACGCCAGCGATGCTCTATCTTCATTTCTGATTGATTTTCCCTGGCAGAGGCACAGAATTCTTCGCTTTAAGTGTCAGGCTCTCTCTGTCAAGTAGTTAATGACCTATAAAGCACTTAAAACATACTGGAGGAGATGCTACTTGGAGGCACCCTGTGGTGTACCCTCGCCTATTGTCAGTAATCACCACTCATTTATTTGCTCTTATTGGTTTGGAATTTGCTACCAGGTTTCCCTAAAGCCCAGCCCACCAGGAAAGGCTCAATCCCATACGGGTCCAGACGGGTGCTGGGGTCGGGGACCCGGGTCGCCTCTCGGTACACCTTCCCTGACTACTTCATTCATCCTGCAGCTGTGGCCACTGTGACCCTCCCCCCACCACACACACATTTTTCCTTACCATCTGTCTGCACCCTTGACCTGTCTCCCGAGTCCTGACCCATTCTGTTGTCTTTGGGACACCTCCCCCTGCTAGCCACCAGGATTTCTCCTCATTTTGCGGCTCCGCGATTGTGCTTCTGGTCATGTTTGCTGAAACCAGGCTCTGTCCATTGGATGGGGGCATGGACACCCCTTCACCCTTATGCCCTGAGGCCAGCAAGTCAGCGGGTCTTGTTGGCCTCTGCTCCGAAGTAGCTCTAAAATCTGGTCCCCTGCCCCAACCTCCACCTCCTCGACACAGTCTCGGCCCCTTAAGCTTTTGCCCATCTCAGCAGCATCCCAGTCGGAAGAGGCCACCCTCCCCGGAGCCACTCACGCAAGCGGCCTCCTGCAGAACAGTGTGAGGGGTTCCGCCCTCCTGCTCCCCAACCTCCGTGTGCTCCTCAGGCCAAAGCCTGGCATCCAAAGCCCTTCCCAACCTGGGCCTGGCGTCATCTCCCCAAGCGCCTCGCCGTTCCTGCCATCTCACTCCATCCTTCTTTAGGCTGTTGTTCATGCTATCCTCTCATCCTCCGAGGCCCTACTTCCAGGAAGCCTTCCTTGGTTTACTCAGGCGGAGTGACTGTCCTCCTGGGGCTCCCGAGGGCCTTGCACAATGTGCTCCCCCTGGGCCTGCCTGCCTGCCTGGGCACTCCTTCAGGGACGCTTACTGACTGTCCACTGGGAGAGGAGTTGCTGGGAACAGCAGCGTTGGACTCAGACAGGCCCAAGTTCAAGTCCGGCTTTGTACCTTGCTGGCCGAGTGACCTTGGGCACTCGCTACTCCTCTCTGGGCCTCAGTTCCCGCCTCTGCCATGCCCCAGGCGCCTGCCCCAATTGGAGGAGGACGCTATCCTGGCGAGGTCAGTGCTGAGTGACAGGTGAGGCCCAAGGTCAGGTGAGCAGGGGCCATAGCCACAGTAGCCTCCAGGTGAGAGCTGCGGAAGGCATCCACAGGGAGCCAGGGCTGGGGCGGGGCCGGGGGGGGGGTGGTGGAGCCCAGACCAGGGGGTAGCAGGGCTTCTCCAGGAGGACCCAGCCTGCAAGGCTGAACAGACTCCACGAGGGAGAGGGCGTTTGTCTCATGGGTTTCTGTAACCAATTACCACAAACTTGGTGGCTTAACACACTTATCCTCTTACAGTTCTGGAAGCCAGAAATCCAAAGCCAGTGCCACTGGGCAGAAACAAGGTGTCCGCGGGGCCACCTCCATCCAGAGGCGCTGCTTCGTTGCCTTTCAGCCTCTAGAGCCTCATTCCCGGGCTCACGGTCCCTTCCTCCACATTCAAAGCCAGCAGCACAGCATCTGCCAATCTCTCTGACGCCCAGTCCCATTGCCTCTGCCTTCTGTTATCTCCCTCTGAATCCCACTTATAATCCAGGATAATCTCCCCCCACCTCAAGATCCTTAGTTACGCTGCAAATTCTTTCACGGGTTCCAGGGATCAGCCTGTGGACATCTTGGGTGAGGGCATTATTCTGCCCTCCACAGAAGGCACAAGCTCTGAAGTTACTTCTGGGGCTGTGTGGCCTTAGGCAAGTTGCTCTATCTCTCTGAGCCTCAGTTTCCTTATCTATGAAACTAGAGGCCTGGTGCATGGGAAGGGGTCCCTAGGCCTAGCTGGCAAATCAGGGCAGATCTGGGCTTTCAGGCTGGGGCCTTCCTTCATTCCGTGCTGCCCCCTGGTGGTCAGCAGACATCATAGCGATCGATCAAACTCCCAGTCTCCTGGTTGAACTCCGGAGGAGATACTTTGTATATTAGCCTTTTATATATAGAGATGGGAACAGTGTCTAGCTCCAGATAACAACTTAGTAAGCATTTAACTATTAGGCAGAGGGAGCTTCATGTGCCAGAGTCTGCAGGTTGAGAGAGGCTGCAGAGGAAGGGCAGGAAAGGGAGCAGGGAGGGCGGCAGGGGTGAAGAGGTGAAGGGGTGGAGGGCAGAGCTGGATCAGCTCCCGGGGAGTTGTGCGCATGTGTGTGTTCTCTGACAGAAAGTGTTTAAACGGGCAGATTTCATTTCCTCTGATTGAGATATAATTCACACATCATAAAATTAACCCTGGTAAAGTGTACAGTTCGGGGCTTTGTAGCAGAGTCGCCAGGTTGTGCAACCATCAGCACCATCTAACTCCAGGATATTTTCATCGCCTCGTGAAGAATCCCCACCCCTGTCAGCAGGCGCTGCTGCTCCCTGAAAGCTCCCCGCCATCGTCCTCCAGCACTGAGATGGGGGGCAGGTGTGGCTGAGGGGCCCCACCAACCTGGGCTCAGTTCTCAGCCCCTCACTTCATCAGAGGAAGCAGGCCCAGGCGACTGCATGGGCAGAGGCGGGTGGGGACAGGAGGCGGAGGGCGGAGTCAGGGCCCACTGTATCCACCGCAGGTACCATTTCCACAGCTGGACCTGGTCACTTGGCTCCAGAGCCCCCTCACCTCCCCGGGACTCACTGCACAGACTGGTCCTAACACTTAGTCGGAGGCCAGCAGCTCTCCTGGCTCGGCCCTCCCCACACACAGCACCGAGGGCTCCCCTTGCAGGAGACGGTACCTGCGGGGCTACTGGAAGGAGTTGGGGGGCATTTGAGGCTGGGCCCTGAAAGGCAGGAGTAGGGGATGTTTTAAGGGCCTAAGCAGCCCCGAGCCTCCCCTACTGACCCAGCCACTCTTGGGGTGGCTGTGGCTGGGACCTGAGGGACCCACAGGAGCATCTCCAGTGCCCCCTGCACCCCCACTAGGCTTAGCTCTGCTGGTTGCTTGAGGGCCTCAGACCCCACACGGTCCTGGGCTGCCAGGCCTCTCCTGGAGCCCATGAGGCGGGAGGGAAGGCCATCTGGCGAGGCGAGGGATGGTAGTCGACGCTGCAGAGCCGGCTGAGGCCTCCCCCGGCAGTGACAGGGGCTTCTGGGATCAATTAGCAGAACCACCCTGACAGGGCTCAGGGCCCCTGATGCACACTCCACAGGCACGTGGCATTGATCGGGGCCTCTGACAGCCGGGCAGCCAGGAGGTGACACTGGGCTGCTGCTGGCCTGTCTCCTGGGCCGGGGGGCCGGGGCCTGGCCTCCAGCAGCCCTGCGCACAGCCCGCCCAGCCACCAGGCGGAGGGGCTGGTCTCCCAGAACCTGCATGTCATTGCTGTGCCTCTCCAGCTGCTGTGGGTGCAGCGGTGTGGCTGTCTCCGCTTTCACATGTGTCAGATGGGTCACGTGCTAATTAGAGATCACTTCCTGGAAATGGGGGGGGGGGAATCATTCTCCCTCTTTTGTCAAGAACGGGCACTCAATCTCCAGCCGAGGAAAAGGTGCACGTACCCTTTAAACAAGTGGCTCGTCAGCCCTCTGATGAGTCAGGCACAGAAAGAGACAAGCAAGGTATCTCCGCAAGGAGCCTCATTTCTGACCAGCTCCCTCCGGCCCAACTCACCCCAAGGCCCGTCCATGCTCCCACCTACGAGGTGCCAAGCTCCCCACCTCTGAATCTGAGCAGGAATTCCTGCTCAAGCGCCACCTCTTCCATGAAGCCTTCCCTGAAATACCCTCCCTCCCCCACCAAGCAGCTCATCCATTGCTCTGACCTCCTTTCCTTGAATCAATTCGCGCACACGCCTCGCCCCAGGAGGCTCTGGCTTCCAGAGCAGGGGGACAGGGGTGAGGGGAGACTAAATGGGTGGGCCGAAGGAGGAAGGAAGGGGGAACTGGGGAGAAAACCAGGTCAGCTGGGACCACAGCGTGCCCTGAGCCGAGGCAGTGAAGTCAGCCGGCGAGGTCCCCTGGCCTGTGTCACTCACTGGGGATGCGGATGGGGTGGGCAAAGAGGGGACCGAAAAAGCCCTGCTCCTCCTCGGCCCCTCGGGGTCCACCAAGTGGTAAAATTAAACCCTCTCCAGATAGAGCCTTCGCAAGTAGGTTTTCAGGTGGCGGGAGGATTGTACGTGGGGAGCGGTGCCAATTACAGCAGCATTACCCCAGATTACAGAGCTTCCGAGAGGCGCGCACACCTCCAGGCGAGCTGCGCCTGAAACTGCCAGCGAGGCCGGGAGCCGAAGGTCCAGGCAGCCTGAGACCAGGCCCCTCCACCTCTCCTGACCCCACCCGCCCAAGGAGATAGACCCCGGTGGGTGGCGGTGGGGGGAGGGGGAGGGCGCCCCGGCCCCACAGTGCTGAGCCCTGCGTGTGAGCCGTGCGAGGAAGAAAACTGGTCCCTTCGCAGCTTCCCCGACCCTGGGCGCACCAAGCCCCCTAAGGCTCCTTCTGTCCCCTTCCCCGCCCCGGAGTCCCCCTCCCCTGACCCACGGAGGCAGCAGCAGGGAGACTACACACAGCGGGAGCCGGCCCAGCGACGCCCCCTCTGGGCCATATGACCTTTAGCCAGTCCGCTTCTCTGGATCATCTGCTTCGGTCAAAGGGGGAGACAAGCCCAACCCCCCCCTTTCACAGGGCCTTTTCAGGAGCAAGTGAGATGCTGCAGATAAACAGCCTGAGGAGCAGAGACCGGCACCACTCCACTCAGTGCAGAGGACCTGGCAGCGCCTGTGAGGCAGGACACGTCCACGCCCTGACAGGCTGCCGGTGTGCCCGAGGATGTTCCCTGCAGCCCCTGCGGAGACGTGGGAAAATTGTGAACAGCGGCCAAGGCCATGACGGGAGCCGGGTCGAATCAGGGTCCTGGGCCTGAGAGTCCCTCGCCGTGAGCAGAGCCCGGCCGGCGGGTCTGATGAGCTGTCCCCCGCAGGCCGCCCCCCGGGGCTGCGTGAACACCGCAAGGCCAACAACACTGCAGAAGGCGCCTTGTAAGCTCTGCAGACCAACACAGGATGGTCTACCCCACGTGCTTATACATGTGCATCTACGTGTGTCAGGGCAATTACCGTATCACCTCGGCCTGCCTGGAAGAGAGCACACCCAGGTGGCTCAGTGGTCAGCCCCAGAAGGGGCTGGGACGGAGGATCCGAGGTGGCAAGCACCGAAGGAATTCCACTTTCCTGCGCTCTATTGTCCCACAATAGGCTCCTGCCTCACCTGCGTAGATACGTTAAAAAAACACATCCTGCCTGGCAGTGTGGCTCAATGGTGAGCGTCTATCTATGAACCAGGAGGTCGCGGTTCGCTTCCCCGTCAGGGCACATGCCCAGGTTGTGGGCTCGATCCCCAGAGTGTGGCGTGCTGGAGGCAGCCGATCGATGATCCTCTCTCACCGTTGGTGTTTCCCTCTCTCGCTCTCCCTCTCCCTTCCTCTCTGAAGTCAATAAAAATATGTATTTTTTAAAAATACATACTCACACCTAGTGCAGGGCCCGACCCAGGCTCGGTCAGGGCTCAGAGGCTGTGGTTACGGCCGCAGGTCAGGGGGGCCTGGGGAGGAAGGCGTCTCGGTGCCTCACGCCAGGTCCCCAGCCCTCGGAGTCTGGATTCGGGGATGCAGAGGCCCCGCAGGTGGACAAGGGACAGCCGCTGGCATCCAGGAGGGACAGAGAGGTGCCCTCCGGCAGCCGGCTGGCCGAGGCCTCCGCCACCTCTCCTGGCTGAGCGCTCTGCCAAGAAGGCGATTGAGCGACATCAAAACCCACCCCGGCAACCCTAGAGGCACCCCAGGGCGGAGCGAGGCCTTTAAATGCGAAGGTAAAAAAAAGGGCCAATTTGCCTGTAACTTCATTTCAGGTGAGTGAGGGCTGGTGGCCAAAAGGCAGTGGCTGCGCCTGGCGGAGCCCCACCCCTTGCCAAGGACCCGCGATGCTGGCTGCGAAGGTGGGGCTCCCTGTGCACCCAGCACATGTTCCCATGGAAACTCTGCTTTGCAGAATCCTCTGGAAATTGTTGCCTGGGCGGGGCCGCCGCTTCCCACACCCGCTCTGCAGTATGGTTTCCAGGGATGGTTTCTCCGGCAAGAGCTGAGGGAGCAAGGCAGAGGGAGGGCGGGTGGCTGAGAGCCGGCAGGGCATGGTGGGCATCAGAAGTAGATGTTCAGACCCGAGGCTCTGAGGAGGGTGGCGGGCATGACCCAGGAGCAGAGGTGGTGGGGATGCCGGGAGCGCAAGGGCAGGCCCGGCGGGGGAGCATCCTGAGACCCCCTTCGATGGGGCCTTGGGGCTGGGGCCGGGCTGGACAGGGGGCAGCAGCACTGGAGCCTGGCCCTCGGGGTTGCCGGGGGTTTCTCCTAGCAGCTCTAGGCCCAGGCCCCTCCCAGGGTGGCTCCTGTCCACCTTAGGGTCCAAGGCTCCCCGCTCCTGGCCTCACTTGCTCCCCATAAGGCTCCCTTCCTGGGGCGCTCTCTCTGCTGCTGTCATTCACAAGCCCCTCTTGAGCACCCCCCCCCCACATACACACAGGTGCTCCCTTTGGGGCAACCACAGAGCCTGGTCCCCAGCACCCAAGAGGCCTGGCCTCTCCACACTGCCTCCCGCAGCCTGCTTTTTCTGAAGGATTTGTGGGGAAGGGACAGCACACCAACCCCCCACCCCCACCCCATACCCTCTGCACCCCACTGAGCCTGTGCAGAGCAGGGTTCCCCACTGGTCCCCTCTGAGCATGCCGAGTGGTCTTACTTGTCACTGAAACTCAAGTGGACGTGGCTGCCGAGAGGCAGAACTGGGAGGCCCAGCCACCCAGCCCCAAAATGGCCTTCAAGGTGGTCCCTCTCTCCTCTGCACCCTTTCAGCCACACCCAGGCCACCAGCCTGTATGCAGGCACTCTCTGTCCCCTCTCCCCTCTCTGCCACCTGCACCCGCTGGGGTAACCCACCACCCTTCACCCCTGCCCTGCACCAGCCCATCTCCACGGGCTCTCGGTCCTGGGAGGGGAAGGGGGAGGGAGGGAGGGGAAGGGGGAGGGAGGGAGGGGTGCTCAGCCTTCTCTGCTCCACACCTGGAGTCCCAGAACTCTTCCCCTACACCCCCCTCGCCCGTGTCAAAGCCCCTCAGAGGGTCCTCACTTCACCCTGACCGTCTTCCTCCTCCTCCTGCCTCTGTCCTGCTCACATGAAAGCCGCCTGGCTCCCAGCCTTGCCCTGAGCCAGGCTCCGCTGTGCTGGCAATGTCAGCCCCCGAAGCCACAGGGAGGAGTCGGGGTTTTGTTCCAGGTGAGGTGGGAGCGGTAGAAGGTTGGCGCACAAGGAGGGACAGGACCCACGTGGCGAAGAGTGTGGGGGCAAGGCAGCCTGCTGGGGCCTAGAGCCTGGTGTGGGGGTAACCCTGCCAGGCTTCCCTCTCTACCCTTGGGGCCAACTGGAAAAGGCTGGTTTCCAGCCAGAGGGCCTGGGCCCAGGGGCTGAGGATGAGAGGCCCAGCGAAGCGGCCTCCTGGTCTGGCTGGCTTTGGGTTTCTTGGGGAGGCTCACTGCACCCGAGCAGCAGGCTCCCCTCACCCCACCCCCACTGGCCGCTGCCCAGGCTGTGGGGCCAGAACTTGGACAGGCCTGCTCAGGGCAA
The DNA here is from genome assembly GCA_004026665.1 of Murina feae. Classification (NCBI taxonomy): domain Eukaryota; kingdom Metazoa; phylum Chordata; class Mammalia; order Chiroptera; family Vespertilionidae; genus Murina; species Murina feae. The sequence continues at coordinate 5,153 of PVJC01004670.1, read as the reverse complement.
CTTCATCTAGCTAAGCAGCATGGGGTTCACTCAGCTCCAGCCTCCAGGGGCCCAGAGGCCTCTCCATCAGCCTCATGCAGCTCAGAGCCCTGTTTGCTGTCCACTCGCTGCGGGGGAGTGGGGTGGGGGGGGTGGGGGGGGTGGCAAGGACCCAGGGAGGCTCCTGTCACTCAGCAGAGGGGTGGTGCTTCTTCCGGAAGTCAGCCCATAGCCACCCTCCACCCCCAGACCTTCTACCAGGGTCCAGCCCCCAACTCTTCCTACACATTGGAGGTTTGTGTGTGAGGGAGGATGGGCTTGTCCATTTTACAAATGAGGAAACAATGGGACCCCAGGGCGGGGTGGGGACAGCCCAACAGCCTGGGTGATCTGACCCTTAGCTCCTGACTTCCTGGGAGATGGATTTCTACTCAGAACCAGGGGCCCTGTGCACACTCGGTCTAGTGGAAATGGTACAGGGCCAGGCACTGAGGGGCCACTGTCCACACGGGGCCTGAGCTTCTGCAACATGAAGGGACCCCTCCACCCAGCCAGGGGAGGCCCCAGGCACCAAACCATGCAGCTGGACCGCGATGGAGGGAGGTGGCCGGAAGGGAAGGGCTGACCTAGATCCCCAGGGACCCTGGCTGGGTGCAATGCAGATAAAGGCAGGAGGAGGGTGGGGTCAGGACGGCCAGACAACGGGGGTTCGGAGGACCAGGACTTAGGGTGGAAGGAGGAGCAGCTGAGGCCCAAGGGTGGAGAAGGCTTGAGGAGCAGGGGGTGCGGAAGCAGTTGGCTCCACCGTGCAAAGGGCCAGGCGGAGGGGAGACAACCTTGGGGTCCTTGTTGGGGGGCTGAGAGCTTTAGGTTCAGCTTCTTGTTAGCCAGCACCTCCCCCTCCCCGCTCAAGACACGCTGGATCCCATCCTCACCGTGGCGCCCAGACCTCCCTGCTCTCCCCCAGGCACTCGGCTACCTGCTTGGCCTCCAGCTCTGTCCCCAAGTCCAGCCCAGGGTCACCTGGTGCGGTCACCTTGGGCCTTTGGCCTGGGGGGGGCAGTGAGGTGGGGGCATGTTCATCGTCGCTCCTTTATTTCCCACTTGCTGTGCACACAGCACTGACAAGGGTCCCTGGTCGGGTCCCCCTGAAAGTCTCAGGGGGCTTGTAGGCCATGGTACCGGCTGGTGCCAGGAGAGCACGGAGGGTGAGGAGGGCTCTGGGAATGGGGGGCCCAGGAGAGCCCGTGAAGACTGAGGAAGGGCCCCCCGGGCAGAGGGCACGACTTGGACCAAGGCCTGGAGACGAGAAACACGCGGGGGGTGCCTCTGGGGGTGGGTACAGCCGAGGCAGGAAGGCCTGGAATGTGGGGGTGCGTGCCGGGCGCTCCGAGGCCTCACCCTTGGTCCTGATCAAGTCCTCTGGAGGGAGGGGCGGCCCCAGAGCCTCTGATCCACGCGAGGCCTGCGGGCAGGCGGAGCTGGTCCTAGAGGTTTTCATAGACCAGGTTAAACTCGTTCTCATTCTGAAATCGATGCGCACTCTCCTGGGGAAAGAAATGAAAACTAACGGGTAGGGGAAGGACACACTCACTGTAACCCAGTTCCAGGCAGAGGCAGACCAGCTGAGGGCTTCCTGCACGGCTGTGACAGGGAAGCCTGCCCAGCCCAAGCCCACCTCGCCAGCCTCTTCCCATCCCTCCACCACCCTGCTCTCTGCCCTCCTGCCCCCCGCAGCCCCCTCCCTGTTGCTACCTCGGGGCCTCCCCACATGCTCTTCCCTCTGTCTGGGCTGTTCCTTCGACCCCACCTGTTCCCCCCAAACCTCCTACTCACCCTGCAGGCCTTGCTCAGCATCCCCAAGACCCCCTCCCAGCCTGGTCCGTCCCTCTCCAGAGCCCACCTCTCGGATGGGCCACCAAGTGTCTATGTGTTTGTGGGGTCAGTGACCCTATTCTTGCAGCCCCGAGGCTCCTGGAGGGCAGGGGCATGTCTTAGCATCCTGGCCAGCACCCCAAGGCCTGGCACAGGGTGGGCATTGCCTTGAATAGCCCAGACATCTTTGGGGGTCAAGGCCTAGTATAGGAAGAGCTTTGAGATTCACTAAACAGTACCAGCCTGGGCACCGTGTGCCGGGGGAGACTGAGCATCAGCCCCGCTCGCTTCCTGATGGCTCCTCCAAGGTGCCCACGGGCCTCCCCACTGCCCACGGGCTCCTGGATCCGCCTAACAGCCCCTCCTTCCTTACAGGGTCCACATCTCTGTGGTAGATGTTCCTTCACTTGGAACTCATTTGAATTCAGGGGCAATCGGTTTGGCAGCCAAGTGTCACTCACCCACTTCACAGATGAGCAAACTGAGGTGTGAAAGAGAATCGTGATTCAGTGAGATGCCTTGGACCCCAGCCTGACAAATAGGGAGCCCTGCCCAGGTGAGCCCAGGCCAGCCGGGCGCCAGCTCAGGCTCCGGCCCCTGATTTCAGCCAACGTCCGCCTGGGGGCAGCTAGAGGACTAACCCTCCACCTGACTGGCCGGTGCAGATGCCCCACTGCGCCCAGTGGGAGCTACCGTGGCGCACATCGCACGGGCGACTTCCGGGTCCCACTGCAGCATCCGGCCTCGTGGCACATCTATGAGGTGGGTGCTGTCCGATCCTCAGTTCAGAGGCAGGGGCCTCGGGCAGCGTTTGGCCCGGGCAGCCGGCTGCTCAGGGGTGGAGAGGGGGTTCCAACCTCCCAGTGCTCTAGTGGCCAGGCAGCCACCTGGGGAGAGGGCTCCGATTCAACAGCAGGGCTCCCCCCGTGGTCCTATTTCCCCCTATGTCACCATGAGGGGGTTGGATGGGGCTGAGGGGAGCCAGGCTGGCTGCCCCCTGCATACCTGGGAGAGAAAGCTCCTCCTGGAGGGCGGGCTGCCGGCCTCGCTCTGCATGCAGGCGTAGACCTCAGTGTCCTGGTGCTGCAGGGCCTGCAGGAGAGGCGTGAGGGTCAGAGGGACGGGAACAGAGGGGCAGGGCCTGGCCCCGGCAGAGTGCTCTGGGCCACAGCCTGGGAGGGGATGCCCGCCTCACCCGCCACGCCCGCCCCACCGTGCCTGGTCACACTGCCAACCTGTGTACCTGCATTCCCTCTCTCGGAACCACTGCTCCCCTTTCCCATCTGTACAGGGCGACTCCTCTTCATCCCTCCCCCTGCCTCCTCCCTCACACCACCTCAAGGCTGCAGCTGGCAGACCCCAGACACTGTGGCCATGGTGGCAATGATGCCCTCCTGCCAGCCACCCTTACTCCCCTGGCCCCAAACCCCTGCCTCTGTGAGGGTCCCACCAGCCACACCATCCAGATCTCCCGTGACGCCCACCCCAGCCGGCACTCACAGATGACCTGGCACCCACTGGGTCACACTCCGCTCAGCAAGCTGTACCTGGTTAGTCCCTGGTCTCGGAACCTATGGCTGTGCCTGGCACACCTGGACACAGCCCCCCAGGAGAGGCTCCTCGCTCACCGGGTGTGTGTTTGGGACTACACACACCCTTGGCCCAGCTGTGAGCAGCCTGACCAGGGCCCTCAGGATGGTAGAAAGAAGCAGAGCTTTGAAATCAGACAGGACTAGGTTCAACTCTTAGCTCTGATACCTGCCAGCCATAAGCAGCCCCTGAACTGTCCTGTGCCTCTGTTTCTTCATCTGTAGAATGGGAATAATCACATCGATCTCGCAGGCTCAATGCACAATTAAGTGAGATATTGTGCATGACGGGCCCAGCACAGGGTCTCAAAAACAGTAGGTGCCTAATAACTGCTGAATCATCATGCGTCGAATGAGCAACCAAGGAGGCTCGATGCCTCCCTCCCCTCCCCTTCCTGGGGTCACAGCCTGGACCCTGCTTGGGACTCAGAGCAGAGCCACCCACAGCCTCAGCAAGAGGCAGGAACCTTTCCTTCCCACGTGTACATGTCCTAGGGATGCCGGCTGGTTGCCAAGGAGGTGGTTTCCCTGGCAACAGGCAAGCAGGCTGAGAGACAGGTGGTGCTCTGAGGCATGAGAGGGGGGAGACGCAGAGGCGAGGAGGAGGCACGAGAGGTACTGGGGCATGAAAACCACGTAATAAACCGTCGGGCTCTTGGGAGACCCTCATGGCTCGGGCGTCACTCAGGGCTGGCAAGTGGCCCTGGGGCCCAGTTCAAGGGCCTCTGAGTCAGAAAGAGGGTGGGTCTTGGGAGAGGGGCGCCAGCTCGGGCTCCAGCCCCCGCCTTTAGGCAGCAGCGGCCCAGGGGCAGCCAGAGGCCTGACCCCCTCCGCCTGATGGCCGCGTGGGAGTTAGGACGCCGCACTGTCAGGGCCGCCCCAGGAGGAGCCATTGCCTGTGGACGGCAACTTCCAGGGCCTGCGCTGCCGTGTCAGGGCGTCGTGCTTGCCCCAAGCACCGCCACCACCCCAGCCGGGCGCGCGGATGGCGATCTGTGCCTCGGTGTCCCTGGGCCTCGCCCCTCTGTCCACCCACGCCTGGACCTCCACAGATGTGACGCCCCCTCCCCACGGGACACGCTGGTCACCGAGAGAAGGGAGGAAAGGGCTCCCTGCGGACATCCAGGCCGGGGAGCAGATCTGGGCTCCTCGGGGGCTTCCCCTCCCGCGTGTCCCGCCCCAGGGGCCGCCCGCCACGCGCTCGTTGGCCCAGGGGTGTCTCACAGCCCCTCAGTGTGGAGCCAAGATCGGAACTCAGCCCGCTCCTCGTGCTCCTATGAGGCCAGAGGCTTTGTGAGCCAGGGGACAGCTCCCTGCCCAGGACCCCAGGGGCCTCTGCCCACAGTGGCAGGCGGCGGTGCTGGCAGGAGCAGCTGGGGGCTGAGGGCAGGATGGGCTGTCAGTCAGCAGCTGGCAAGGAAGCACTGACAGGTCCTGGCTGCTGCTGCCTTTGCATCCAGGTGTGACCTGCATCACTGGGCAGGGGAGTGCAGGGCAGCCTCGGTGACAGGACAGCCTCTGAGGCTCTGAACCAGATCCCCTCCTTCCTCCGTGCTGGGCTGTGCTGGGCTGTGCTGTGCTGTGCTGGGCTGGGCTGGGCTGTGCTGTGCTGGGCTGTGCTGGTCTGGGCTGTACTGGGCTGTGCTGGGCTGTGCTGTGCTGGGCTGGGCTGTGCTGGGCTGGACTGTGCTGTGCTGTGCTGTGCTGTGC